>FLMG01000982.1:20217-42372 GCA_900088475.1 Hyphochytrium catenoides
GTCGACTATTAGACCCAGGCCACAAGCATCAAGCACTTGCAGCCGGCAGCGTGCCTCGGCGTCACCCCTTATACAGCATAAGTCATCGTTCTTGACGTCCCTGAGCTCCAAGCCTTCGGTAAGATAGCACTATAGCAACAGTCACGAAGCTGAATCATCCGCGCTGAAGCTCAGGACTCCAGCTAACTACGAGGCCGGATCTGAAGGTCCTATAAATCCGCCTGAAGCGCGGACTGACCGAGGCAGGTGTCGCTGAAACGCAATGGTGGTGGCTGGGACACAGCTACAGGGATGCACTGACATGGGCTGATAAATGGGCGGACCAGGAAAAATTTGTGAGGGCGGTGAGTTGCGGGAATAAGAAGCGGCACTACTGATGAAGAGAAAAGACAGGAAGTGAGGGGCCTATGAAGCGAGAAAAAGAGTCGGTCATTTAGGGGAGACAGAGTGAGATTTTAGGGAGGAAGAGTGAGATGTTGTAGGGACAAAACCAAGGATATGTAGGAGGTGAGTGTTGATGGTGTCTGAAGAGATGGTAATTTCAGAGATGAGAGACAGGGGAAGGAAATGCGAAGCCATCCATCATAGAAATGAAGCGGTTCACCTGTGTTCCGGGTGGTGTAGTCTGTGTACTGGCTCCAAGGCGGCATAGGTTGGGATGACGAAGGAAACTCCTTGGCTAACAGAGCGGTGTATCTGAGGGTTAATGGCTTGGAATCTCCTATAAGTCGATTACATGGCCGGTGAGTTATTAGGTTTTGGATATGTTCTCTCTAGATTTTGGGGTTGCGGCTTATTATTAGGAAAACGGGAAGTCATGATTCTCTGACCCAACCCTCAGCCCTAAATCTGATGATGGGCGTACGATTACTGATTACTAACCTGATGGTCTAAAGGATAACCTCAGCATAAGTAGTTCTATGATAACCTTCGGATTTATCACAAACAGTGATCTGGGCATTACTGTTTGTAGTACACGTACAGTGTAGTTCCGATCAACCTCATCGGTGTGGTCCTACTCGTAAAGGAAGAAAGAGAGGGGGGTGAGGGCTTCCTTGTTTGAGCCAGTCACTCTCTCATCACCACTGAAGGCCTTCAAAGGCGACTGCCAGAAATCTGTCAGCAGCTTGGCGGTCCGATTCTACAGCCGCTGCGTAGAAAGCTTTGGCGCGGCGCGCTGGGTGTCGTGTGCGGGTGTGTTTCAATAAGCTCTGATCATCACGGAGGCGGCAGACTTAGAGACCTATTAGGGCTGGCAAGAGAGGAGAAGAGCACGCTAGCGGAAGTATGGCACTCAAGGCCCCTAAACCCAAAGCCCTCTGGCATCTGGTAGATGCTGAAGGCCAGGTAATAGCAATGGTTTTTAAGGCACAGCTTTCCCCGGCCCCTGACTTTGTCCTCCATCATCTGTATCAAGGTTCTCGGAAGACTAGCCACCCAAATAGCACAGATTGTTCAGGGCAAACATAAGCCGACCTATGCGCCTAATGTTGATTGCGGAGACTACGTTGTCGTGGTGAATGCTGAAAAAGTCGCACTCACTGGAGATAAATGGGCAAAGAAGCTGTACAGATGGCACACTGGCTACCCTGGGGGCCTCAAGTCCTTCACGGCTCAAAATATGCACGATCGCCAGCCCACACGGCTCATGAAGGAAGCTGTCAGTCGCATGCTTCCGAAGAACAGGATGAGGGCCCTCTATGAAAAAAAGCTTCTGTACGTATCCTTCACTGGTACTGTCAGCTCTGGCTTTCAATGCATCACATTTCCCTTTTTCTCACCCTGTCGGAGAGAATAGCCGTCGTTTCTTTCTTATCCTTGCCCTGGGTAGAACGATTGGCCTTTGTGAGTCTTGAAACATACTAGCATTGACGCTCCCTTGCCTACAGCGTCTTCCCTGGTCCGGAGCATGACGTTCCCAACCTAAGCAAAGAAGCCAAGAGCATCGTCGAACCTCAGAGAGAGAAAGGAGGTTTCAAGTTCGAAAAGTTCGTTACCGAGGAGCTCACAATAGATGACCTCACACCAGAAGAGTTGGAAGCGCTGAAAAATGCATGAGCTTCTAGAAACCTTAGTCCTTGGCCAGTGTCTCTCCCTCCTCCCTTTGCACTTATCTACAGGCAACTCTGTGCTCTCCTCACAAATCACTCTGCCGTCTATGCCATTCCCCCTCGTCCCACCTCTTCGTGGTACTCAGGTTACAGTCATGTGGACAGCTGAAGGCGTGTCCTAAAGGCTAGGATTTGTTCACTATTTAAGCCATAATAACTCTCCGTACCTACATTACTTCCGGCTGTATCTATTCTGTTATGGCTGTCCGAATAGCCCTCAAGCCCTTCAGCAGTCAAGGGACTACTAGGAGGGCATCCATGGTCGACCTGTACTTGCTAAAGCCGCAGGTGAGGTCGAGAAAGGATTTCAACAGGAAAGATGGAAGCGGTGATGTGATTAGACTATCGATGGGCAGTTGCTGGAAGGAATATCATTCCTGATTTCTAAATTAGTTAAAAGGCAAAATCTATTGCCCTAGTGCCGCAGACTTTGCTTGGTCAATCTCCTTCTTGTCTTTGCTTCTCCTGTGCTGTCGGTTTGGCCGCGAGCTCCTCGTGGAAGTCAACGACTGACTATAAAACGGACTGGACTGGTGGACCTTGAAGCCATAGACTCTAGGGATATACATTTGGGTAGATCTGGTTGGAATCAGATCTGGATAGGTCATCAGGAAAATGTGTGGGAAAGAGGTCCCAAAGTAAGCCCCATCAATATCTGAAAGGACGCGAGAGTGAAGGAGGGCTACGCGCATGGGTTGACCCCTATTGTCTTTCCAAGGAGAAAGAACGATAGACAAGCCACGCAGATGATAACGCGCAAGTAGAAAAAATATGGGAGGCAGCACATATCGTGAGAAGAAGCCTCTAGAAAGATATTGTCTTTTCCAAGGAGAAAGAACGATAGACAAGCCACGCAGATGAAATCGCACATGTAAAAAAAGTATGGAGGCAGCACATATCATGAGAAGAAGCCTCTAGGCTATTTAGAAAAAATGGTGGAAAGGATACTGCCTTGTCGACTGGACTTGGGAAAGTAAATGTCATGGCATTTGGGACAAAAGACATTGACAGTGGTGTTCCTAGGAATATCAGACTGGCCAACGGGTAGGACTGGCTGTCCTTGACAATAAACTCGAAGACAGCGACCAAAGTCTACTCTACTATACTTCTGGAGCTGAAAAAGAAAGCAAACAAAGGTCAGAGCCACCACGTGCTGACAACCGGCAAAACTGTGTGGGATTCCCTCGTCAGTCGAGTAGCAGTATTTAGAGCTACAAAAAAGCGAATCGACATTGAAGCAGACTGGCTGCTCAATAAAGAAAGGAAACTGCGAAGGAGCACCCTATCAGCGGCATGCTCGCACCACCGAGGAAGAAGACTTAGCCACAACGACTGACTCAAGGACACTTACCATTGCTTGCATCCCTCTGCTTGTGAGGACGTACCGCGCATGAATAAGTCCGTATAGCATCTCAGCCGCGGATTCTACCATTTCTTGCTGCTGATCACTCAAGTTCTCTGCTCAGAGAGCGCAGGTCAAAAGTCCGCGTCGTTTCCTTACTCAACCTCTACCCATCTCTAATCTGATTCTAATCATATTTGGTCGTTAGACTAAACAGTCCGTAACTCCTTCCCTCATCTCTCATCTGGCCCCATCACTCTATTGCAATGACTTCTACGTCTCTGCTGACGCCTCACTCACCATACGGAGACTCCAGATCAAGGATCATGTCCATTGCGTAATCATAGTACGGGACCATACTGCTTAAACCGGTGAGATTGAAGTCGTCTTGAATAAAGTCCTCCTCCACCTCGCAGAAAAACTCATTTCCCCTAAGAGAGCAGAACCATTGGATCCACGAAGTTTCCTCGGAACCGCTTTCTCCGCTGCTGAGGAGGTACCGTCGTTCAGTCTAGGTGAAGAACGACGAAAAAGAACGATAGAAATGGAGCAAAAGAAGGAGACATAAATTAGAAGAGGAGAGAATTACCTTTCTGCCTCTTCGTCATCTTCCTCTTCTTCCTCCTCCTCCTCTTCTTCATCATCATCATCCTCTCCTTCTTCCTCCAGCTGACCGTCGTCCGGAGTTCGGTCTTTGGCCACACCATCAGGGAGGCTTGCTGCCTCTCCATCTTTTCTCGCATCGTCATCTCCGCCAGCCTGCATGTTTCTTTCTTTGACATCATGAAAGGCGTCAGAGAGGGTGAACAGGAGACAAAATGTGGATGTAGATTCTCTACCTTATCCGACCCCCTTAGCCACTCCTTTCTCTATCTTCACACGAGCTAATCCCTAGAGCAAACTGGTAAAAGAGTCATTCTGTGCCTCCTTAGATATTCTTCCTACAACGAAGGTTAATTGGTTCAATGGTCGAAAGGGTTATGGTGGAGCTTATGCAGCAAAGCTTCAAAAATTGCCGTGCGCCTTGACTTACAGACTAGACCGGTATACAACTTATTATTTGAGTCTGTTCCAGATTTCTCCACTTGCGAGGTGACCCATTAGAATATCGCGTCTTCAGTCTGCAAACGGCACACCTTCAGTCTGCGAACCGCACACGTTCAGTCTACAGATTGGCCAAGGCTCGAGTATCATCAACTCCGATTAATTAGCAGAGGATCAGATAAGATTGAGGGGATTGCAAGCGGTAACAAGCGGCAGGAGAGGTGAGAGAACCGACAGGCCGAACCAAAGTGTAGAGACAGACAGAGTGGTGAGAGACAGCACCTAGTGTGGGAAAGTATGGAAGAGTAGGAGGAAAGATAAGCCACACAAAGTTAGTGAGAGAGCCAGAGTAAACAAGACATTGAGCGAGAAAGAATACGAAAGAGATAGCAAGTAAGGTATTGGCATTGAGGAAATAGAATAGAGGTAGACCGAAGACGGCTAGACAGAGCGAGATCGAGAGAGAGAGGTCTTGCCAAACTTGGTATTTGGCTGTCCGAGGTGAGGTGAGCGGCGAGAGGAAGAGAAAGTACAAAATACCGCACTTTAGTGACCACTAGAATGTACGCATTGCTCATAATCCTACAGGTCTTGTATCAGTTAACGCACATGCCGTTGCCACCAAATGTGCGGAGTCAACTGGGCACATGGTGGAGATGTGTGATCTAGAGGTGAAAAAGGACTTCTGATCGTGCTGGAGTGCACCACTGATCATGATGATGAAAGATGAAGCAATTGTCAGCACTATGCTTTGCTGTACGCTCGATGGCCATCATCGGCAACCCAACGCAGGATAACTGCCCCGGAACTAAGGAGATTATTCGGTTTGTCTACGGAGCTTATAATAATCAGTTTAATTGCTTGCGCCACGCATTGACTGCTTTCAGCATCAGGCCCAACATACTTCGGGGAGTACGCCATACAGTAAACACGGCAGCCCTCCGGGTTTGCTTCCGGATGAGGTCCGTTTGACGGGCTCCCCTATGCAGGCTCCCCAAGGCGACATAAATGGCCGACCAACAACTAGGAGCTGCCAAGGCTGCACGCTAGCAACCACTGAAAGCTATCGGTGCCGCACCTGGACTATCTCTCTGATGTTTGAATGGCCATCTTCAATGTGCTCAACTACTTCAGCCTTTAAACGTCCATCAGCTTCTATTAGGTCCATGAAGTCCTGAACACTGCCCCCTGTTCCGAAGTAATACCTCTTGGCTCCGATCAGGGCAGTTCCATTTTCACTTAGGAGGTCTAGTATGGCCTACAGGTGGGGCTTTGATTGGTTGACTTTGAATCTAAGGGGAGGATGTCAGTCATACCGTGAACAGTCTTCGAGTCGTCTCCTCAGTGTACAGCGTATCAGCACTCAATATCAGGTCAAATCTGAAGGTCCTGATAGTCCCCAGGTCTGCGGC
The DNA here is from genome assembly GCA_900088475.1 of Hyphochytrium catenoides. Classification (NCBI taxonomy): domain Eukaryota; class Hyphochytriomycetes; order Hyphochytriales; family Hyphochytriaceae; genus Hyphochytrium; species Hyphochytrium catenoides. Next base: position 26,127 of record FLMG01000982.1, read on the forward strand.
AAGCTTCTCAGGCAGTCCTTTCCAGTCTCCAAAGTAATAGAGTGCTTCCGAGGATTGGCCTATGGCGTTCAGCAGCACGTTGGGATGGGTTGCCAGTGCAAGGACCTCCTTATTATAGTCCGAGAATACTGTCCTGGCACCTATTGCACAAATGTTCAGTCAGATGTCTTTCTTGCAAGTACACATCGCCTCTTTAGACCCCCGTCTAATCAATCAAGGTTGTCTTCGTCGTGTACCAGGGTCCAGCACCTCTAATTATCCCACTACCATCCTCCACCGCCCTCTTTCCTTCTCTCGGTGTACCTTGCTGTAGAGCGAAGATGCCAGGTAAGCCATGTCCGCATCCTAACTGCAAGGCAAAACAGGGAAGATGGTGGGTAAGATGATGCTTTTTTGGTTAACGCTTAGGAAAAGACCCCATCTCACCTCGATAGTACAGTTAAATGGCAGAGTGCTCTTGTGGCGTTGAAGATACCGCAGCAGGTCGATGGAACATTCCCAAACCTTCAATCCGCCCTCATAGACGCCGTTTAGTATGTCTGTACGTGCGATCACTTCTGCCAACTCTCCAACATCTAGAGACGAGGAAACGACCGCTAAACATAAATGCCCAATGCTTATCGTATCGTACTTCGTTTACCTTCATCCATTGCGTCTCCATCTCCGGCCACTTGACCCCCAACCTGAACTACCTTAAAGGTGAGCCCATCAACAAGTAGCTCCTCGGCTCTTAGCTCCTGGCTAGATTTCGGGATAGGCACATACCTCTCCGCCTGTTTGGCGGAGGTGGTGTCCACGACCTTGGAGCCACCAGTCTCTTTACTAGACAATGTCGTCTGGCTCTCTGCCTGATTTGAAAGTAAGTTTTATCCATAGATAAATATCAGCTCTGAACACTAGTAACAAGGCTGAGTAGTAACGCTTACATCATCAGGCTCGTTGAAGTTGAACTTGAAGGCGTCCATGCGTGATGTGCTGGAGACGTCCCAATCGATGCTCAGCTCACACCGCTAATTAGAACATGATGGGCATCATGGCCTCCGCCGCGTCTCCTAGTCGTTGAGTCCTAAACGTCGGACTGTCTGTACCACCAGACAAAGCCTCGACCGAGTACTGCAGATAGGACTAGATGGGCCTTTCCAGAGCTCTTGTGGGTAAAGGTAGGAGAGTTATCTGCTTTTGGAGGCTCTTGCCAGCTCTCTTGTTTCTGTTTCTGTCTCTCCATCCCATCAGCCATCAGAACAGATCAGAATCCTCTAGTTCTCGTAGTTTATAACGAGATGACAACCGCCATCCAGGAACGCCAGACACAAGAGAATCAATAAGAACGGGACGAGACATGATTATCGATTAAAGATAATCCTTCTTCATCCAGCTTATCGGTGAATCAATTGGGTAAATCTTTAGGAGGAAATTCCTCGAGGTGGGTAGGGCTACAACACTTACCTAATAAGTGAATGGGCAATCCGAGGGCGGATGGGCCCATTCTGTTTTAGATTCCCGCCAAATTGCTGCGCGGGAATGGTAATCGGTTATCGGCGCTCTCAGACCAGCGACAGCTGCAGAGCACGCAGCAGAAAAAAGCTCAGAAGTCTTGACTAAGCCTCATTACTCGAGGATTCTCGGTAGAATCTCCTGATAATAGGGCTATGTGCCAAACTCTGCCTCTGACTAACTATCAACCAGTCACCTCATAAAGTCACGACCATCTGCGAGCCATCCGAGATACTTGGATGAGCTTCAAATTGTGCGTCGACAATAGGGTACACTACGGATACCATGTGAGAACGGTCTAAGGTTTACGGCTTCGATGAGCGCCATTCAAGTCTAGTACGAAAAGAGAGGAGAGAGAACTATAGAATCGTGGACCTGATGACGTCAACAGTAGCGCTAGAGCTCGAAGAGCCTGAGCGAGGTGGTCAAAGCTCTTCTGCTTTCCATGTGATACTTGCGTAGCTGACTGAATCTTTGTTCGTACCCAGCCATTCTGGAAAGCCTGCGTGGTAACAGCAATAGCAATAGCAATCCTCCTATCGACGAAAGGAAGCTCAAGCTACTTTACAGCAGGATGGTCAAGACTAACACGTCTCAGGACTCAGTCTCAGATATCCCGCAGGACGAGGTACCATTTCTTCTTTCACTTCTGGGATTTGCACTTCTATATAATGTATGAGGCCTAAGCATGGCGGGCACTTTATAGGGCTCCAGCCACTCACAAATTGGCTTCACGAAGACAGGGCCGCCGGATAACGTTAAAGATCCTGCGGCCACACCTCTCCCCTGCGCTAACTCTAATGATAAGGGACCATCAAGCACCGACGAGAACAAAGCTCCAGATTTCCCCTCCGGATATGGTAATGCGCAGCCTCCAGTGGTTACCGAACCTCACAAAGCCAAGACTTTACAGAGAAGCGCTTCTCCGATACCATCTGGACCGATGGGCCAGCCTCTCGAGACCTCGATAGATAATGCGGGCAACTCCACACCTAACGCAAGTAGGGACGGGACGGTGCCCTTCGGTACGCTAAGCAGTGCCTTCACTCCTCAGGCAACTGTCTCAAAACGGAAGGCCGGAAAGGCCATGACCGAGCGGAAGGTGAGTTTGTTGCAGCTGCATGGGCAGAGACAGAAATCGACGTAGAGCAGTGACTAGTAGAATTTGGCATCAGGCAGTCAAACTAATACATTGGACGGAACTGAGCTAACAGCTTCTAATGGGCAGTGCTTAACTAGAATGACAAAATTACTAACTCTTCCCTTCTAGATTGAGACTGAGTACACGGAGTTGGCAAGCACGATGGGAACAAGTCTCAATCTGGCCGGCAATAAGAGGCCGAGAGTATCCGGACAATCTACGGACCATACGGCTTGCGCCTTATCCAGGACGAACTCCTTAGTAGAGTCCTCCACGGAAGCTAGGGTTAAGAGCCAGTGCGACGCGGACCCTCTCACTACAGGCAAATCCCCCCATCGAGTGCAGCAGAAAGACCTTCGCGCTTTCTTTCAATCCACCCCACTGGAAGGCTTCGCGCGGCGGAACAGCCGTAGAGTCATTAGTCATCCGCCTGCAGTTGTTCTAACTGACGTTGATGGACAAGGCGTTAGTCAGCGTACGACCCCTAAACATGAAAATGGAAAGATTGAGGTGCCAGAGGCTACGAAAGCTGAATTGGAAGAGCTCCGAATAGAAAATAACCTACTCAAGCAACAGATTCAGGAGCTGATGGGCATTAAGGAGGTGAGATACTTCCACAAAGATTTTCATTCAAAATCTTGACAGCATGATTCTACTTCTACTGCAGGATCGAGACAGAAAAGCGAGAGAGTTGGAGGATACCAAGCTCTTCGCGGAGGCCATACGGACAGAGTTGCAGAAGCAGGAAGAAGAGAATCACAAGCTCCGGGTAGCCACTTGCTCCAACGACTCCACCTAACGATTGCTCCCCTCATCTTTTCTCCCTCAATTGAGATCTTTTTTAACCTTGATGTTTACATACGTGTGCTCACATACCTGTGCTTTCGTCGATGAGGTTCAGCCATGAGTAATCTGCAGTCCCCTGGTATTCTCAGCTTTACCCACCACTAACGCTTTCCTCCAGTCGGAGTTTGAAGCCAAGCAAGCTCGTGCGGCTAAAACGTTAGAGACCATACTTCGACGCGACGCACAGCATACAGTCAGAGAGACAAGAACTGCTGTGGCCAGAGATGAAATAAGGGTGGGGAGGATAGTCACTCAGCGGTAGGCTATATCTCTTCTTTATACCTTCGTGACGCCCGGAGTTGTATCTCGTGCCAATTTGCTGCATATCCATCTTGAATATCCTTACTAAAATGAACATCAACCTGTCAGGGCTGGCCATACTCTGGTGGACGTCTGGGAGGATGGGAGCATGGTAAAGGAGTTAGCAAAAAAACAGGCGGAGCTTCTTCAGCGAAAAGATAATTTTGAACGGCGGAAGAAGCAGCTAGCGAAGGAAAAGAAGGCAGTTTCCGGAAGTTCTTCTGACGGTGATCCTAGCCTCGCCGCTGTGAGAGAAGAGCTTGACATAGTGAGTACTACCTAATAGCCTCAGTGTCCTTTGCGTCTTGCTAATTACAACTAGAGTGAGGAAGATTGGGGTGAAGTTTTCCTGACTTGTCTGCCTGTCCGAGACCTGCCTGCTGATTTATCTGAATCTGCTTCACCATGGCCCTTGTAGTTGGAACAGGAGGAATCTCTCAAAAACCAACTCGCGGTGTTGAAAAGAGATGAGCAAGCGCTGGTCGAGGAAAAGGCTAAGATTGAGGTAAGTGTTCGAGTTCCTACCTAACTTGTAACCCGCTTTCTTCGTTTACTTCAGCCATCTGTTTTGACTGTGTTGAGCTTACCCTAACTCTATGCGCCTGTCTGAACCCCTTCAACAGTTTGAAAAGCGACTCTTTGCAAGGGAACTCAAGAGGGTCAGAGATGAAGAACGTAAGATATCCCAAGTGTCTACCTTGTTCTACCTCATTCTAATCACTAATGATGGCACTTGCGCTTGGATAGGGTCTCGCTTCAATCAGAATCCTGTTCTTCACAATCGGTAAGTGACGGTATATGCAAAGGTGTCATTGAGGACGCCTCTCAGGGCATGTGATGAGAGTGCTTACGCACAAAGGGCGTCAAATAAGCGGGATCCGCAGCCATTCTCACCCATACTTTCGTCCTAGTTATTTATTGCTGGAGCTACTGGGAAAGGAGGCTTCAGCGAAGTGTGGAAGGCGTTCGATCTTCTGGAATACAAAGAGGTGGCTGCAAAGATTCACCAGCTGAACACTCAATGGCCGGAGGTAAAGAAGCAGAACTACATCAAGCATGCAACAAGAGAGTACACTATACACAAGGTAAGGTTGAAAGTGTCCTGCATGCAATTGGCAAAAGACATCGTGTACCTTGGAACTGCCCGTTCTTACCTTTTCTTCACCGCTGCTTGGTTGACTGCTTAGTCGCTGGTCCATCCACGCGTGGTCCGATTGTACGATGTATTTGAAATTGACGTAAACTCCTTTGCCACGATAATGGAGTTTTGCAATGGTACCGATCTGGATAAATATATCAAGGTAGTAGAACATATCTCCTCCTTTCTCCAGACTCTTTTTTGAGTTATCGAAGCTATGCCTTGGTGTCTGCAGTCATCTACCTGCGGCTTTTTGCTTGCTGAGTCTTTAGCGACCCATGTCTCGCCCATACAGCACCACTCAAGTAAAGCAAACTAACCAGACCTTGTTCCTTTCAGACACACCGCCTCTTGAGCGAACGGGAGGCAAAGTCCATCTTGCTTCAAATATTGAGTGGTCTGCTGTATCTCAATACCCCAGATGGGAAAAAGGTGAGCAGCAAAAGAAGCCCTCTTGACACCGCCGTACACATTACTCTAGTATTTCACATACTTATCCAAGCGGGATGCCGAGTTGTCTCTCATTTGGCTTACTTCTACCTGCTCCATGCCACGCGGCAGCAATGCATCATACATTATGACCTGAAGCCGGGGAATATTCTATTCGACGAAATGGGGGAGGTTAAGATCACAGACTTCGGGCTATCAAAGATATTAGAGAGTGACGACGGCGATGCGACCAGCTTGGAGCTGACGTCGCAAGGCGCAGGAACCTATTGGTAAGCCATGGCCTCTCCCTTCGCATGTAATTTCACCTTTCTCTAGGTCACAACTACCTCCTTTCTTGATGATTTTTCTTTCTCTGCCTCAAACGGTTTACGTTATGGGGTTACCTCTTTCACGGAGCAATGTACTACTTTCGTTCCTCGCCCTAAGCCTTAATTTTCGTCGTTCTTTGGAAGAGATAATCCGACGTTCGTTCTTCCTCGCCAGGTATCTCCCTCCTGAGTGCTTTATGGTGGGCAGCACACCTCCCCGCATATCGTCGAAGGTCAGTTTCAACGGATGGCGTGTAACTCTCTTTGTCTTGATTCTGTAGACTCTTTTCCATGGCAAGCTCTTCTTTCAGCAACGAGCGCCCGAAAACGGTCCTACTTTATAGTGTGATAACTGCAATGATTGCTAACTGAACCCTTGTGACAACGCACATCTGACTCACCATGCACCGTTGCTTTGTAGGTGGATGTATGGTCAGTTGGAGTGATATTCTACCAAATGCTCTATGGTCGCCGTCCTTTTGGTGAAGGTCAAACACAAGACAAGATACTGAAGGAGCAGACCATGCTCAGAGCTGTACAAGTGGAGTTTCCACCAAAGCCAGCTGTTTCGTCAGAAGCCAAGGTAAGGTTGCCGAGCCGGTTGAGGGATGCGGAGGTGGCAAGTCCTGGGGAATATGTCGTGGTGCAGAAGGTTTCCTCTTCCAAGACGGAGGTTGCTTTGGTTCATTGAGCAGTACCACTTAGGCGTGGTGAACATGCCCGGTGTGCCCTCTGCCTGTTGCTCCATCCGTTCTTCCACTGCAGCTTTATTGACAGCTGTTTCCTTGTAAATAGGACTTTATCCGTGCGTGCCTGACCCATAGACAGATTGACAGACCAGACGTGGTGGCAGCATGCAGCTTACCATATATCAAGAAGAAAAAGTGAACCTTTGTAGATGTAAATAGACGCGACCAAGGACACGCCGTCGTTGTATAATAAAAGCTTGCATTATAAACCAGTGAAGATGATGGAAGCTTTAGGTCAGGTCTGGGCAGCTCACCCGCGATATGGAAGCCTTTCCTGGATCCCTCTTATTTGTTAAGCTACCCTCCTCCCACCTTGGACCAACTGGGCCTAACCACTATGGACAAACCTACTATACAGCCAAATTCACCCTACCCCTAACCATACCTAGATCCTTACTCCACAGCTTGCTCGAGGCTAGTGTAGCAGAGCTCGCATCCTGATTTCAACCAAATCTGCTTCTGCCCTGTAAAGGATGAGGCCGCAAGTAGAAACGTTGCTCTCCAAGAAGAGAAGCAGTTCTTCTTCCGGGCCTTCCTTCTCACTCACCATAGAAGACCACTTATGCATCAACTCCGGTGAACAAAGCGAAAGGAGTAGGCGAAGTGATGGAGAGAGTGTTGACAGATCGATATCGCTTCCATCTGTTCCAGGTCTATCCAGAGAGAAAGGCTGAGCTAGCTCTTCCTTCCTCACCACGGATCTAACAAACAGAGCCGGGTCGTTGACAGAATGGAGTTGGACCTTTAGCTCATATATCTCCTTGTCTTCCCTTCCTTTGCCACCTCGCCTTCTGCCTGATGGCAAGAAAGGGAGTACGCGGACCTTTGCATTGACCAACACTGGTATGCTTTGGCGGATATGAAGCTTCTCACACAGAGGAGAGATGTGCCTGCATGCAAGCGCAGAATGGTTTTGAGAGACGAGTTGCTAAGCAGTGCCTAGGGTTAGGGTTAGGGTTAGGTGAACAAAAAGTTGATATCTAGGACCAGCTTGCTGGCTATTTAGAAAAGGCAATAACCTTAGGCAAAGGCTTTAGCTGAGCCGTGGACTGAGTTCAACGAAAAGAGTCAAGCGCTAGGGTTGAATAGTTTTGGGCGTGCAAAGTAGAGTCTTACTTGACAGCGTAGATCGGATGCTCAATTGCCGAAGGACTGTAGAAGACCTGCCTAAACTCCTTCACACTAGATGGTAGCTGAAGCAGTGTCCGTTCTGCAGCACGAAGGCCTGCCATTGCGCAGCAGTGAACATCACATCAGACTTCAGTTTATGACCACAAATAGAGTCGACAAGACAGTAAGACCAAGCTAAGCAGGAGGGGAAAGGACATAGGGTGTAAGAGGTATACAGAAGCAGAAAGAGCTGAGTGACCAGGACGGCAACTGCCAAGAGACAGCAAGAAATCTCAAACGACATTCAGAGAAAAAAGGGGCGATTCTAAGCCTAGGCTTGGCTCTTGACAAAGCCATGTAGACCTAAGGTTGAGTCTATATAAGGGCAGCAGATTGGTTTACCCCGGAGCCTGTGGCCACCTTCCATCTTCTCTATCAGAAGTCCCGGGAGACCCCTTTTCGTTTGCTCTCCCCACCACGCCAGACAGTCTGACACCTGAGGCAAGAGAGAAAACGCAGTTGGCCTTAATGAAAGTCATAGAAGCCCGGATGCATAGCTCCCAGTGGTATGAAACAGACGAACGAAGGTAGGATGCGGTAGGTAGTTGTCCCTAAACAGCTCCTTGTGCGGCATCCTCTGCAGTCTTACCTCTTTAATCCCACCTAGCTTGGCAAGGGTGGGAGGGATGAGATAGCGAGAGAATCTTGAGGTTCTAAGCATCAATGTGGGCTGCTGCTGCTTATACTCGTCAAGATCAGGGTGCGATACCACAAGGCACGTGAGGCCAAGAAGATCACCGGGTTGAACTCTGATATAAGAAGAGAGATGAATGTAAGAGACAAAGGCAAGTGTTGTAACACCAGCTCTCTGATCCTTCCTGCCTTGATCCTCGGATGATACTGCCCCTCATCTACCCTTGGATCTGTTGTCTGGCTCTTTACTGCCTCTGTCTCTCTTCTCCATGCACTAACAAGCTCTTATGCTTTGGGGCTTAATTTTGAGCTTTGCCCGCACGGGTCCCTCTACCTTTCAAAAGCTTCAGGCTGTGAGTTGCTGTACGCCTTCACTACCAGGGACCAATCGGAGGTGTGGTCTGTCATACTGATCCAACGGAATTCGTAGAACTGGCCACGGAGGAAATCGCAATCAGCTCCGGGGCTGCATAGACGACAAACAGCCGGCCAAGTCGACATAGAGTATCAGCTATTGCGGAAGGTTAACTACAGGATTAGCAAGAACTGGTGAATCGGCAATCAAGCAAGGTGTCAAGGATTGCAGGTTCGGCGGGATTGCAACGGTTCAACAATAAGGTAAAATCTCTAAGTGACAATCGAGAAAATGTCAAGGCCGTGAGACCAAGAGAAGGACGATAGCCCCTGACAACCCTCAGAATCCACTGTCTTACTGATATTTGCTTCTCACCTTTCCTCAATCTTATGATATTCTCTTTCCACTCTGGAGACGAAGGTGACGACTCCAACTAGACTAGCCATGCTCATCTTCGGACCAGGGTCCTGTCGTAGCTTTGCTAGCGACTTGAACCTATAGTCCAGTAAGTTCACGACCCTTTCGGACTTGCTTATCTGAGGGAACGATGCTAGAAGGATGAGGAGAGTAAGCCCAAAGGGGCGGTGGTAGAAGGATGAGCAAAGTAGATATAAGTGGGCTCTTAGACTTGAGGACAGAGTGAACACAGAAAGGTCAGTGGTCCCTCACCTTTTTTAGCAAGATGTAGTGAAGACAATTGCTCTTCTCTCTCCTCGCCCGTTGGCATGAAGTGCTCGTCAGGTATATACTCCATTGGGTTTTCTATCAACAAGATTGAATTAGACTAGACACGAGCCCAGCAAAAGGCAAGCTCAGCCTTTGTCGTGAGAAGTAGAAAAAAGGCTCATGGCTATATCGACAGAAGGATCACCATTCACTCTCCAAGGACAGACTTAGATACCCGTGAAGCTCACCTTCCACTCTGTATATGGTTCCTACCGGGTTCGAAGGGTTGACAGAAAGCTCGATGTTGCCAAGGTAGGTGAAGGAGAGAGGGTTAAGGAGGAACGAACGATCAAAATGAAGCAGTCTCGCCATGAAGAAGCAATTATCGAGAGACAAGGAGACCTAACGCACTCAGCAGACCTGGACGGGTATCCGTCTGTTGAACGGCCAGGGAACTAGACCTCCCAAAGGGGAAAGATACAGAGATTAAAGGATTGAGAAGGATATCTTTTAACCACATATCCGACTACAGCCACAAGCTGTCCTTCTTCGACAGTGTGATAGAACTTTGGGACCGCAGTTGACCAGACGAAGACAGAGACGGACCGTGACTTATCGGCTGCATGAGCGGAAGAAGGAGGGGGATCAGAAGTACATCTTCAACTATAATATATTGATAACGGACATTTGAAGCAAGTTGAGATCACATTATAAGAACCCAGTGAGACTTGAGCCACGCGGAACGCGAGGTATACAACTGAGAAGGACGAAGAGTCCGGAATCGGCTTTAGTTCCGACGTACCGATCTCAAAGGTAAAATTTACTGGGAAAACACCTTTGGTGTTGGGTTTCCCATAATGGTTGAGTCTACTCTTCCACTTTACTCGGCCCATTATGGGAAGATGCTTCTGTTTATTTCCAAGAGCTTGCTGGATTGTGTAAATCTCCCCATCAGGACAAAGGGAGCGCACTGCTTTTTCCACCTCTGTGGCCGGAAGCAAGTTGACCGCCTCCCAGACAAGAGTGCTAGACCTGACGACACGGAAGAAGACCCAGGAAGAGAGCAACATGGAGGTGTATGAGCAACGCTAAAACTATCAACAGATTGGGCAATAGTGGTGTACAAGAGAATTTGTGGCTTCCAACAGGAAAAATAGGGAATAGGGAAGCAAGAGGTAGACTGTGACATGGAAGGTCAAGGGTATGGATCGTGCCCGATCCGTAGGGCAGCTCTAAGAGAGAGATGGCAATGACATGTACTACGAGCAAAGGAATCGTACTCTTTCTGCTCTTCGGTCCTGTCACTCTCGAAAGGAACCGCTTCCGGTTGCTTGACTAGTGCGTCTGAATTGTATAGAGGGAGATAGTATAGCCGCTTGCCAAGGAGAGGGCGATCTCTCTCCATCACTTCTCTAAGCTCCGGGATGTAAGCTATTGTCGACTGTATTTTGTGCAGGGCGGGGGATGATAGTATTGGAAAGTGAGTATGAGTTAGCCGTTGTTGTTGAGAAAGACGTCACCAAAACCCTGCACCTGTTCCGCAGCTGGGCTCTCTCTTAGGACTGTCAGCTCCAGGATGACTCTGAAAGTCTGGGGACATTCCGATAACTCGTCCATAAAGGACCCGGCCTTGACGACCTACCAAGTGCGAAGACGGTGAAACGTCAGATATCCGCTTCCTAAGTGAAGCCCTTGCTAGCGACCTAGCAGCTTAAAACGGCTCTAGCGACTTTGATCGCACCTTTATGGTGGCACCGGGGCTTAGGGCGCCATTGTAGACTAGCGGATGAAGACCTGGAGCCAGTAGGCACTTGATCTAGAGCGAGACGGGTATCAGAGTGTGAAGCATAGCGGTAAAAGCTGAGGACCTAAAGGGAGGAAGCAGACAAGACCCAAGATTTATAACAGTGCCGAAAAGGTACAACTTTCCAAGGGTATCAGGTTATGCAGAGGGGAAGGAGAGAGTGTGAAGAGCAGGAAGAAGCGCTCTCTTATTGCTGCATCGTATCGATTTCTTACCTTGCACTGACCATCGGTGAGGACGATGTCAAAACCGTCCCAAGGGGAAGGGACTTGGTCGCTCGTAAGACCCAGGGTACTAATTACCTCTTGATAGCTCTCATCAGGAAGGACTAGTTGAGAAAGAGGGAGCGCAACAAAGTTTATGATCAGGATGCTAGGGTCCTCAGCACCGTGCTTTTCCATATCCCTTCGTCCAACCTCGCCTTACGTCAGGGCTCTCTTGCATATGACTGTCCCTTTCTGCTTCTTCTTCTTTTTGTACTCTTTCCCTCTCACCGCAGTGGTATGTCCCTCTCGGAAAGATACTTTGCTCTCTTCTGCTTACATCTATGTACATTCACCACCCTAAGAACCATAGACAGCTTTGAGGCGATCCCCTTTTCTGTCAATAGCAGCTTAATGGCATCTTCCGTCAAATGAACTTGTGCTTCTCCCTCTTCCTTGGCTTCTTTTTGTAGCGCTTTCGCACCTGGAAAGCAGAAGATAAGCCTCGAGACCACCTGACTTGTAAACCAAGCTCGCTTACCGCGTTTTCTTGACGCTTTTGCATCTCTAGCAGCCGCTTGAGAGAGCGACAAAGGGAGAGGAACGGGCAGTAAAGAACGAGCAGCTCTTCCCCTCTGTAGCGCTGCGGCTGCCACACTCTCGAGAGTCTCCTGTGAGCCAGGAACGGGTAGCGTAGGAGCTGGTACATTTCGAGCTTCTGAAAGCTCAGCCTCCTTTGTATTGCGCTGATGCACCGCTGCGTCCTTTCCTTCCTTCTCCGCCACGTAGTCTGCCGCAGGGGTTTTTCCTTCTTCAATAAGACGCCGTCTCCGATCAAGCCTTTCAGTTCTTGATATTTTGCTGCTTGGGGACGGAGAGTGCCTCTTCTTGCCGATCCCTTTTGCTGCTCGTTTGACATTTCTAGTGGATAGGTTGCTCTCTTTGCCCAATTCGTTTTCGAAATCCACGACGTGGTGCCTGACTCTAGTGCTTCTCCGCAATGGAACCTCCTCATTCTTGTCCGCGGAATTGCGTTTTCCTTTTGCTTTGCCGATTCCTCCATCACGGACGGACCCTGCGCCTCTGATTGTTCCTGCCTTTCTCTTTCCTTCTTCCTTTGTCGTTCCCGTATCTGCAGAGGTCGCATTTAGCTTACGAAGGGGAATGCACCTGCAGAGAAAGCAACAAACCTTTGGGTTGTGCTCTAGTTGTTAACCTTGCTCTACCGCCAAGTCGCGCTACGACAGTCCCAGAGCGAAGTTTACTGGGCTTGCCACGTTGCAAAGGCCCTGAAAGAGACAACAAGGCAGCCATAGACTCAGACCATCATCAGAGATATGGCTGACAGTAGAATACATCTGAATAAAAAGAAGGTCCGGGAAAGCGGGACAAGTTCATCCCTTCCTCCATCAGAAGAATCGTTACATGTCCCATTGCAAGGAAGAAGCCCTGCAGTAACCCTCTCTCCGTACTTTGTCAAGTGGCGAAGTATATGGCCCACCCCTGTCTTGCTGGCGGAAGAGGTGCAGCATGGGGCTGCCTTCCATGGCGAGTCTGTTAGAAGCCGCCGTTGTAGCAGCATCCGACTTACCCGTTCTGCGTCCAGGATCTGGGACGCTGCTTCTAGTTTCTCTTCCTGTCCTTGTCGTCGTGACCTCTGTGTGCCGCGTCTCTATGCGAATCTTCTTCTCGGGAGTCTCCAGAATAGCGCTAGTTCGCACCCTCTTCAGTGACCCGAGCACGATGCTGATATTAGAGTCCGACAGAAGTTTCCTATCGTTGGATTTTAGGTGCATGCGAAAGATATGCATATCAAAGGTACAACGGAGGACAGATATGGTCGGATACTAGGTGGAGGAGTGAGAGCAAGGAGAGGGTGAGGTAGGATGCCACAAGGCAACGACATTCAGCTTTAAGTAATAAAGGGCTAGGAGCAAGAGGCAAAAGCGGAGGAGGACGTCCTGGCGCTAGAGCCTGAGGTGCCAAGACTCCATCAAACGACAACTAGTGGTAGCGTTTGCGTGAACATTCACGTTCAGAGAGTTGATAGCGACAACATGTCATTGTAAGAGACCAAGCGTACCTCCTTCGGGTTGAACGGCGCGGTGTCAAATCAATTTTCAAAGTGGAGCTCATGGTCTCAGGGATATCCCTGGGAGGTGAACAGAGTGATTAGCTGGGCTGTCCTCCTTTCTTCCTCAAACTGGACGGGTTCTCTCTACCCACTGCCTTGCCTGGCGACTTCCTGGACCTTGTTTATGGTAGTTGGCTCTGCAAAAGAGAGTTAGGACCTCCCGCTTGGTAAAAGGTTGGAGGTAACTTACTCATGCTATTCATCTATCTTCCTATAGACAACCGTCACTCGTACATCACGAACTTTTCTCTTCTGATTAATCCCGTCAGATGACGGCAATGCGTAGCCCTTCTGCTGGTTCGCTTTGTTCACGAGCTACAGGGCTCCAAGTCTGAGCGGTATTGAGCGGAGACGAGGAAGCAAGCGACGGGCGTCCAAGAGAAAGCAAGCGACACGCCAGGCAGGAGAAGGTACCAGTATGGTAAGAGAGGAGAGCAGAGGAAAGAGCTCTTGAACATTCCAAGGCGACTTCCCTTTATCTTTTGAATTCCCTATGTTCCTGTCCTTGAGTTCTGAGAGACGAAAGATCTTGCCCAAAGCTTTGAAAAATGATCGCACACAGATCTTGGCTTGTCCCCACTCCAATACTCCCCCAGAAGCTAATAGATCACTCCTCATCCACCCACCTCAGATTGATATTGATAACCTTATCATAGTTATCAGCCGATACAAAGAACACACACTCATAGATGTGGCAAAGTTGATGTGAGCTGATCGAGAGCCGAGCTGTTCTGTTCCCGCTGATCATCAGGGCACTGAGACATGATCAAGCTACATCCTTCCACACGTCGACATGTCCGAGGCAGAACATGTCCGCATCGGATCTGCGGACAGACCATAGGAAGAGAGGAAGACATGTCGCACAGCACAGGCGCACCGGTTTCTTCCATCCGCTATAAACTCTAGCTGAGCTTCACTTCTACTGACCGCACCGCTAGACAAGGCGGGGTGTGAATTCCACTAGCGCGCAACCGAAGTAGCGTAAGCGGCTTACAGCTTTTCCGGAAGATATAATGAACCTCAATATATTTGGAAGAAGAGACAGACGAGGGGAAAGAGCAAATGCAAGGACAGAGGCCTCGAGGACATCGCCATCATCGGCAATAACCTTTACCATACGGCTCCGTACGTGTCCATAAAACGCTAGTAGTAGTATTTATGGGCCCCATCTAACACTTCCAACAGCCACTGGAGACCGCCATGTGACGGCGGGAGATAAGAAAACTATTGCCGAAGTGATACAGGAGGTGAGGAAAGGCCTGCAGTATAAATGATGGTCCCTGTCAATGATAGCTTCCTGCCGCTTGATTCTTGTCGGTTCCTGCTACCCTATTCTTCCCCCTCACCCCATCTTTCGCATCTCCTTGCCTTCGATCTACTGGAGACTCCTTCTATGAGTTAAAGTCAGCCAAGCCCTTTCTCTACTTGCTAGTTGAAGTTCGCTTTCCGGCTTTCTGGGTGGGCCCTGGCTGACAGTTGTTCTCAGAACTTCCCATCAGAACTTGCTACTGGGAAGAGGGTCAAACTCGTGTTGTCGGTGAGAACCTCGTGACGTTACTTTCTGTCATTGTCAAGGCTCGGTCACGTTTGTTTATCTAGTCGGACTCCAACCTCTGCTTAGCTGTCTGCAATGGCGCTTATGCCTCAACTCTTCTAGGGAAAGTCCTTCATTGTCATGATGCTCGCTCTTATACCTTAGTCTCTTCCGTTGACTTTCTGGTGACCCCACGTCCTTGTTCTACTATTATTCGTTTGTTGTTGCGACTTGCGCTCTCTTACAGCGACTATGACGTGAGCGCCACACTTAATACATTGCTTTACATGCATTTCTGTCTGTCGTAGGGGAGAGTGCTGGAGGAAAGAGCAGCGGTGGGAGCAGTTCTTAAGGAGAACTCCGTGGTTCTATGCTCGATTGCTGAGCGTCAAGTTCCAGGGAGTAGGAGCGGTGGCGACCTGCCCAGATCGGATGAGGAAGATATAACAGACTATGTCATCTTTGCCCTTAGTGCATCAGGTCAGACAGTCTGTTGATGGTCCTTGGCTATAACTTCCCAGTACAGTCAGTCATGGGTCTCCACTTCATGTCCCCTACTTCGTGTCCTCCTTGGCGTATCTGCGTCTCCTTCCCTTCGCACTCTTGAGCACCACCGTCTAAGACGTATTCTGCGCAGGCTTCATCCTCTTTTCCTTCTGGGCTGCGTTATGGAAGTATCCGCAATACTTTACCTGGGGAGCGGTCTTTTTCCTGGTTTCTCTCTCTTTCTTTTATGGGATGGCTTTGAATTATACGCTCTTTGAGGAGCATAGTCCCACGAGAGAGAGAGTGAGAAGAAGGTTGTTTCCCCGGCTTCGAGGTGCCCGGCAGCGATAAACGTTCCCGGTATATTTATATGGAGAAGACTTGGCTTTATCGGAGGGGCTATTCCAAGGGGAAGAGACCCTCGAAACCGCCCACGCATCAGCCTATAGGTTGCCAACTAGGTAGCTCTGCCAACTGGGTAACTCACTAGGGGCTCTTAGCCAAGCGGGCCTGGTGCCTTGCTCCTTTCACTCAGTACTGTGAGATGACGAGTGCCTGCAACTCCTCCAGACTGAGGTGGCTAGTTGAACGTTGAGGATGCTGTTTCCTTCCTCTGGACTTCGTAGCCTTTGTTCCATTGTCTACCTCTCTAATCGCACTGCTGGGCTTGGAAGAGAGGAGAGGCTCCTTCATATCTTCCAAGCCGACTCTCACCTCTTCGGCAGCCTCTACCTTGTTCCCTGACGCTCTTACTTTTGGTGGCCACTTGTGAAAGGGCGTGAGAGGATAAATAACAGCTGGAGAGCCTTGCTCAGAGAACACCTTAGTTGTGCCG
>FLMG01000982.1:42378-61013 GCA_900088475.1 Hyphochytrium catenoides
CCCTACGCCAGACTCCTCTGCCTCCTCTTGGTTATCCTCTACCTGATGGGTTGCTCTTAATCCTGAGTCGACTCGCGCCTTAACATAGCTGAAGTCCTTAGGTCCACATTTGGCCTGGCGGAAAGAAATTGCGTAAGGGAAGCACGCATTTGAGTGCAACGCATCATCAGAATCCTTCTTTCTTGTCCAAGGTCGATCGATGCTACTCAATAACTTTGTGGTCAAAGGAAGAGATAATGGAACAGAACAGTCCGTACTTACCAAGTGTACCGGTGATGAAACCCGAGTCCCAATATCATCAAATACCCTCAAGGCAAAGTCTGCTTCTTGTGGCTCCAATGCATCCTCTGTTCACATGCGCTAGATTGTGAGTGTGCCTAACCGTACTGGAAAGTGCGGTCAGCTTCATTGACCAAACAGTCCTTACCCTTGGTCAATATGTCTTGGAGGCGAAGACCAGCGACTCTTTTCTTCTTAGGGTTCATCGTTCCTCCATAGTTTGACTTCTTGCCCTCTTCCGGACTGCTGCCAACCTTCGTGAGGTAGTTATTGAAGGTTCTGTCACATAGTGTAATGGTAGACCATGAGGCGGTGGCTGTGCTCTAGACTCAGTCTTCCATTATTGCGTTCTTCCACCTTTAAAGTGCGAACTACTCATTATAGGCATCCTTTCCCACTGTCTCGCGCTCAGCACCTTCCTTTTTCTGTTCAATGAGTAGGCTACTTACTGACTTCGACCCTGGAAGGAAGTATCAGGCTTCCTAGGTTTAGACACCGGTGCATTGCAGCTAAGCTTTGTTCGCGAGTGAAGGGTTCCACCTCCGATCCTCAGAGAACGGAAGAGTTCTTTTCCAGTCAGCCTTTCTGGGCTGCTACTTGTGTCCGCTCCCTCTTCGGTCGGTGGCAGCGTTGAGTTTGGCTGCACATAGTGGCGGAGAGGAAGCCAGTTGGTAAAGAATATTGATTGTGCATCTACCGACTTCTTCCCCACTCACCTTCTTCGCGGCCTTCTTCTTGATTATCATGGGGCTCTTGCTCTTCGATAGCAGTTTTCTTCGAGGCGAACGATGAGGAGAAAGCGGTACCGTTGCATCTTCTATTGAATCCTCGCTCTCCTCATTATTCCGCGCTTCGGTAGTTGCTGTCACCTCCTGACGTTTGTTCGTCCCGTCAGTCATGCCATTGCGCCATAATAGGGAAACTACAGAGAAACAGAGTGCGGTACGTACCTTGTAAGACTGGCATGGAAGGTTGACCGAGAGCAAGCTGAGGGCTTTGCCTATTATAACTTGCGCATCAACAATGTACCTAACCAGCAGGCGCTCAGATTGAGCTAGTCTCTTCTTTCTCTCTTCAATACCCGCCTTCTCATCCTCTTCTGTCTCATCGACACGTCGTCCTTTATCTATCTTTGTGCTTCTGAACTCTTCGAGCTCTTCTTCCTCAATGTCTCGAGATAAGTTATCATGGATGCGAAGGACAAGTCCTTGCAGTTGCTTGGCTGAGAGTCCAAGGTGTGCGGAGCACTTATCTAGCTGAAAGAGGTACGACAGAGCACTTTTAGGGAGGAAGGATACGACAGAGAAGGGCCGCAATATACGTAGCGAGAGAAAAAGGAAGTGAGCAGGCAGGGAAATAAATGTCACCTGCTGTTCCCTGAGTGTGATTGCTGCCTCCCTCCGTTCAAGGTCCTTTTGAAGACTTTCAAGGATTCCGAGTCTCTACGAGATCCAAACAGACCAGACAGAAGCGACCACATAATCGCCATAGATTGACAAAAAGTGACAAAAAACAAAGAGAAAAGATGGAGTCAAAAGACTGTCTTCGGAGAAGGATGAGACCTCGCGTCTCTCTTCCTATTAATATGCATGCCCGTATATCCGGCTCCCTCTTTATTTCTAGCTTCTTTGGCTCTTACATCAAGAAGCATCGTCTCCACCTCATTGTGTGTCCGGTCCACTGCCACCGTCATCCGCTTCTTGACGCGTTTGTCCTCCTTCATTCTATCTGTAGAAACTGCACACTGATCGCCGAAGTCTCTAAGTGGTATCGCTCCCGAATGCAGTAAACTTTTCCCCAGCCTTCAGATCAGATTCTTCAGTTCATTAATCGTCGTAGAGAGAAGAGGAATTGCAAGCACAGGAAAGATAAGTTATTGAGGGCCATTTTTCTCTATTTTTTGACGGGTATATACTGACACCTCTCGGTTAGCAGATGTAAGAGCTTGCTCTACTTGGAGATGAGTGAGGGGCCCCTTCTAGCTCTAGCTCTTCTCGGTCTCCATTGTTCTTCATCACCTTCTGCATCTCCTCTCTCTCTCGCTCTTCTCCGCTCTCTCTCTCTCTCTCTTGCTCCTACTTTCCTCCGTCCTTTGCAGGCTGATTTCCTCTTTTCAAAATATGTCCCCATCCAGAGAGCCAAATCAGGGACCTCGAGAAGCAGAGAAAGAAAGTAAGAGCGAGAGAGAGAACTATCACCAGAACAACGACGAGTGCATACTGAGGACAGCAATCAGGAAAGTAAGAGCAAAGCATGGGGCTCAGGTGGTGAGAAGACGGAAGGACTAGATTGCCGACCGACCACCACTGCTGATGAGCCAGTGCTGGTGGAGCAGTTTACTGTTTTCCCCTCTTCTCGCCTTCACTCTCTCTCCCCTCTCTCTTGCTCTCTCTCTCTCTCTCTCTCTCTTGCTCTCTCTCTTTCTCTCTCTTTCTTGCTCTCTCTCTCCCTCTCTTGCTCTCTCTCTCTTGTGCTTTCTCTCTCTCTCTCTTTCTCTCTCTCTCTCTCTCTTTCTCTCTTGCTCTCTCTGTCTCTCTCTCTCTCTCTTGCTCTCTCTCTCTCTCTCTTTCTCTCTTTCTCTCTCTCTCTCTCTGTCTCTCTCTCTCTCTCTCTTTCTTTCTCAAGTGGAGCTGAGGGTGGTCATGGCCATCAACTCTCAAAGGAAAGGCTTGGTAAAAGAAGGATGGGCCGTTACAAACCACCGTGATCCAGTTACTGACCTCAGAAGTTATCGATAACTAATTCATTACCCACCTTCGATATTTGATGTTTGATCTTCGTGTGGGTTCTGATGCGACTGCTACTTGTACAGGTACGGCTGGTCCCATCATCCCATCACAGCTGCTGTCCCATCAACATGCCACAGCTTCCTCACAGGCACACTTCATTTCGATCAGTGTGTGCTTGCGACCTTCTAAGCCAGATCGCCACCTGAAGATTGGTCAAGCGTCAGCTCCAGTGACTAGTAGAGAGCAAGCGACCAGGTAGGCCAGCTTGCTGAGACTAGGGCGAAGGCTAGAGAGCATTGGTCCAGCATCTGAGAATATCGAGAAGGCTCAAGGTCCAGCTTCTAAGCTGGGAACGCAGGCCATACGGCATTGGTCCAGGGTCCAGCTACTGAGACTGCAGGACACTGTGGCCAGCCAGAGGAAGGGGAGAAACAGCTAAAGAGTGGTGATTCCACCTACTGGAACTAGAAATGCGGGTTAGGTCAGGAGGATCGTGAGCTGGTGTAGTAAACTTTCGATAGAGCATCCTTCAGGCAGACACACGAATCGAGCTCCTCCAAGGCAGACTTCGGTTGGAGAGAAATTTCCAAAGCGATGAAGGGGGAAAGCTGTGAAATTGCTGAGGTACCGGATTATTCCGCGATCTCTGAACAGCTTTCACACATCTATGAGCCTTCAGACGATACCTTCTTGTTCCTGGACGCTCTCCTGAAAGAGAAAGAGACTATCGTGTCCTCCGATCCTACGGTGTGCGTAGAACTAGGGTTCGTATGAGATATGCTGTGTGCTGCTGGCTACTCGGTCTCTCTTTCACTCTGTGGGCTGACAGCTTATAAGCGGCAGGTCGTGCTTTGGGAGTCTAATTCGCGTTATTTCCCCACATGCTCTGTCTTTTGCTCTCCTCCTGCGTATCTCTCTGTGTCCTTTCATTCTCTTGTGCAAACCAATACTCTCTGTGTCTCTGTCTTCTGCTTAGCATACAGTCTCCTCTTGGCTCTCAGCTCCTCCCGAATATCTTCTTAAGTAAGTTTGCCATGCCTCTCTTTAACACTTCCAACCTTTATGTGTAGAAGCGGCTCGGGGGTGGTCCTCACATATCTGGCAACGGAACTGGGCCTAACTTCCTCGTTTTTTCTTGCGCTTGACGTCAACATATTGGCTGCCCAAGCCACAATCAAAACTGCGAGATCAAACGGGGTAAGCCTAAAGGCGGCGGCTGGGTGCTCCAAGCCCTTCAGACGAGTTGTCCTCTTCTCCTCCATCCATTTGGAAGTATACCCTTTGGTATCCAATAAAGTCTTCCTTCCCCTTGCAGATTCCTCTTCGACACCTTCCATTCTCTCCAGGCCTCAAGTTCTCTCTACTAGGATTCTGCTTCACCTCTCAACTAGCGCGGACCCTCTTTCAAATAGTTCATGTCCGCGTCTACATTTTCTAACAGTGGACTCTGGATGAACCCCTCTCTTTTTAAAGGCTCATCTTTCTCTGTCTTTCTCACTACCCTTTTGTCTGCCTTTTCGCGTAGGCATCACACCTCGAAGCGGTGGTAACCGATCTCTTCTCCGCGCTGGGCACCCGCCTGCAGGTAGGAAGTCTGACCCTCCAACAGAGAGTATATGACGATGCTCAGACTAAGCGTGTACAGCAAAAGGTGGATGTGCTGCTGTTCAACCCACCCTACGTACCAACTCCTAGCGAAGAAGTGGGCAGTAGGTGGGAAGCATCACATCTATCCTGTACCTCATGTGTTTGTCTCCACAATCGCTCTGCCATATGCCACAGTCCTGTAGAAGCCTTTAGGGCGTTCAAAACATTGTTACTCTTGCGTTTTGTTGCCGTCAATCCCTTCATTTTACGTTTATAGGCCTGTGTGCTTGCTGACACTATCACCTTATAGAGATATTGCTGCCGCTTGGGCAGGGGGAAGAGACGGCAGGGAAGTCATAGACCGAGTCCTTCCCTTAATCGATGTAAGCTAATCTCCTATTTGTACGCCGTCGAACAACCCACAGATGGAGCAGTGACTGAGATGCTCTGCCCTTCTCTTCTTTGTATAGAACTTGCTTAGTGCAGATGGTCTTTTCTATATGATCGTTGTCGAAGAGAACAAGCCCTTGGATATTGCTAGAATCATGAAAGCTCAAGGCTTTCGCACACAGGTATGGGACTTGAGACAAACGCGTGTCAGCGTCACGAACAGATCACGATGGATGGGGCGGAAGAGGTGGAGAACTTTTTAAATACAGTCATCAGCGGATGCCAATAGAGATCACTCCGTGGTCTGTAATATGGTATCTTATGTCTCTTTGATCTCCTCTCCTTGGGATAGAGAATCCTTCGCCGGCGTGCGCACAATGAAGATCTCTCGGTGCTGAAGATGTCTAGGCTCAAGGGCTCCCTAAAGGAGCCTAAGCCATCCTGACGCCAGCGGTTAAAAACACGATAGGACCTGCCTTCTTCCCCGGCAGCTTGGCGATCAACGATAGCCTGCACCAGATTGCTTCGATCTAACTTCGGGACGCCTCTTGTGAGGCTGGAGGTCTTCATCCTTTGCAAGGAAGATCTCTTCTTCCCTCAATACTGTCAAGTGTCGCCTGCAGGCCGTACATTTCATAGGACTTCAATGCCCGTTTGAACCCTACTCCATACACCTACGTACGGAAGGAAGACCTAGATGAGCGATGACGAGATAAGGACAGGCCCGTACACGCAATATATCTTCTTGGACCATATAGGCATACGGAGAAGAGAATAAGAAGTTGCCACCAGATTGGTTACCGGTACTCTTCCTCCCCAAGTGCGGAAAAGAGTCAAAGCAAAATGTTTGTCGACAAGGACAATTCCAAAGTGCCATCAGTACTTCGAAAGCCCGGCCAAAAATGTATGAAATGTACGGGTTTCGATGTCCTGGATTACCTCGCTCTTGTCCTCCTCAATCTCGTGCATATAGAATCGACGTAGAGAAGCTTCATCGACAGCTCTTTGTCGCTTCCCTCCTATCTGGGATGGAAGGTCTGGATCTCCTTTCAAAGCTGCGCGATGCTTGAGCCATAAATAAGCGATAAGCTGGCAAACTCCTTCCTCTACCTAAGTTTTCAAACGTGTTTAGAAGAGGGCATTCGGGCTTCTTCTTTGTTTTTTTCCCGTCCCTCCTTCTCGCCTTCTCTCCTGCTCGTTGACCTGGCGATCCTCTTCTTAGCTAGCCTCATCACAACCTCCAACGTCACGAAGAAACACTTACGACCTCTGACGAATAGCGTTCCTTCATCGTATGAGGATAGGCTACATACCTGAGGCGGCAGTTCTGAATGCATCCTCTGATTCTGCTTGACCCACGCGTGAGTCAGTTCATGGGCTAGCACAGACCCACACAGGTCATAAGGAAGGCTGTGAAGAACCAGGATGGCAGTAACTTCACGCATCTAAGGAGACAGGAGGCACATCACGTTATCAACAGATCGGACATTGTCTCATGCTGATATTGCTTTTGCTTCACGTGTCGCGTGAGGGGTACTGTGCAAGTGCAAGTATTGCCAAACATGATATTGTGCACCTTTCCTCCTGCCTATTTGCATCCTCCTCCCTTAGCTTACGTAGAAGTAAGTGTGGGGTGCTAGAAGTTATATTGTCATATCCAAAGGGACGACGTCGCCGCCCACAACGGCTAGATTTACCTCGAAAGTTTGACTTTGTCCTATTGGAATAGGCCCCAGTCTCCTTGTATGTGTCGTTCGGATGGTCTATTGAGAGAGCTTGTCATTAAAACTGGACGGACTGATAGATAGTACCATATGAAGTAGGATGACGGGATGGAAGATAAGTGTGCTCAAACAAGGAAGAGGCAACGAATGGAGCTGGCTGACTGGTTGATGCACCTCTGTTAGGCAAATGCCCATTGTAGTGGGCCGATTGCTGCAGGACACGACGTGCTCGTTTAGGGTCGTATGGTCCACTAGACTGATCGGGAATCTCTGCAGGCATAGAGCACAGAAAAGCAGGGGTGGCCAATAGAAAGAACGAGAATTGGATTCATCATACGCCACGGTAAAGATTGACCGAAGAGCGAGGAGATCTAAATCCACGTGGGAGTAGACAGCGGGCGAGTAGTGGGAACAGAAGACCAGAATAGACACATCTTTAAAGTGTTCGAGTAGCCACTGCCCGAGGATGTAGATGGAGGAAAGCATCAAGCGATGGTGATTGCACCACATTCTACCTTGTCCAGCCTCATGTTGAGTGCGCTAAAGAACTCCATCACGTCGTTTATGACTGGTTGAGCCTAAAGGTAGGCACAGTAGTTCATCTTAGAATACTGCTTCTCACACGTCACAAGGATGTCGGAACACAGAAAGCCAGAAGAGAGCCGGGTACAACGTTCTGATCGTGGTGAAGAAAGACATACAGGGCAACAGTCTATCCATCGTTGAACGAAGCATGGGATGGGAGAGAGAGTGCGAGAGTGCTCGGTGAAAACAAATCAAGCAAGAAAGAAGGCAGAAGCAGATATTGCATGCCTACCTCCTTGGTGTCAAGTACAATGTTTAAGGAGCAATCATGGCAAATTGTCCTTCCGTCTGAAAGGGTCACTAGAAGCTCGTTCTGAGTCTATTAGCCAGTACACAGTTAGTGCGGGAAGACCCTGCTGTAAGGGAGCTATCATGATCTCCGTACAGCTGCAGCCGCTGCCATCCTCCTTTCTTCCACTCACACCAGCCGCTTTATGAATCCTGCCCATCGTGTCTACAGTCTTGCAATCTCCCAATAGGAGAGTTTTTTGTTCTTTCCAAATCACATCACTTGACACTCTTCACTCGCCGCGAGCTGCATCATAAGACTTGTCCTCAATGGCGTACCTCTAGGCGCTTGCAGCTAAGACAGTGCCGCAGGTTCTCATGAGATGGACAGACTTTGTAGTTCCAAAAGCCATTGTGCTAAACAACAAAAGGGATTGGTCAATGCGGAAGCAGAAAGCGCACGTTCCTTCCATCCATCCCTTTCTCGCCTGTACTCTGGCACTCTACTCTTCGTCGGTCACTCCTCTTGTTCTTGACGCTTGGTTACACCAACCTTGAATATGCAGGCGCCATCCTGTCTCCTTGGTAGAGGCTGGTGGCATACGTAACATCTGCGGGAAAGAGTGCCCAGGCTTAGTACACAGACAGCGAGCAATCAATCACATCAGAGACGAACAAACCAACGGGGAGGAGCGGGGATCTGGGGACTACGATTCAGGCTCTAATCGTGATAGAATTGCAAATGATAAAGGGTGTGGGATGCCTTCTAGATGATGACGGATGTATGTCGTTAATCTCAAAGAAGGATTTTAGATCGTCTGAGAAGGGGCCAGGCCATACTAAGCGATCTGATACCTCTCAAAGAAGAGCTCTCTATAGCAAATAGGGTGATACATTTCCCCATCGTCTCCAAGCTGGAACTGACCACCACTAGAGTCGAAGGACCGATGACAACCAACACAGACAAAGCAGTGTGGATGAAAGACCTTCCCTATGGCACTGACAGAGGAGAACCTGCATAAGAATAGTTTTATCAGCAAACCATGATACGAACCGTACTGGTGCATCTTCTCTGACAAATGTGAAGAACTGACCCTAAAGGCCGGTGGCATCTGTCACAGAAGCTGGAACCGGGGACGGCGGCTGGGACTGCTCGCCGCGCCATCTGAGGCTTGTTTGACCTTATGAAGTATCGTCTGACTTCTAGCCTTGGTTATCTTCTACGCTTCTGTCTCCTATTCATCAAAGATAAGCATACAAGATGCAGAAGTTGCAAGGACGAATGCTCCCGAGCACTCTGATCACGTTATCTACAGTCCAGAGATAAATGGATACCTGGCATTTCCCAGTCCGTCCCCTTAGACTTTTGTGCCCTTCTCGCACTTCCTGGCGTCGGACTTCACCGTCCTCTAGCAGTCAGAACCTCCCACATGAGTGAGCTTTGAACGCCCTTCCTCTACCAAGAACCTTCCCTTCACCAGCATGAGATCTCTATCTAGCGATGGTTACTTGGATGTCTGCGGGAGTCCTTTAATGATCACTGTTAACCAGAAGCCAAGGGAGCCACAAGGAAGGCGCCAGCGCGAAGCAAGAATCGAGTGCGCCTGCTCATGATGTTGGCGGGAGGACTATAAAAACACGAAAAGTCAGAAAGAGTCAGAATTCATCGACCTACGACTCCTGATCCTATACCGCCTATGAGTGACTCTAATCCTTTGACGTAGGGCAAGAGAAAACATCGTTATCTGAGGATAGTCCGGCCAGCAAAAAGTGAACGGCCCACTGTGCCACAAACCCTAAGCCTGGGCGCTTATTATCTTCGGTACTAGAACTCTAATAATAAATAACCATGAATGTCACCCCAACTGACAAGACTTTTCACAATGTACAGGCGCCTTGTGGAAATGGACGGGAAGTTGATGACGAGACGCAGACGTGGAGGACCCTTGGGTCTATCCCTTCAAGGGCTAGTATACTTCGCGCGCTGAGCCATCGAGAGCAGCCGATACGAACGACACCTAAAGTGGAGGCTTATCTAGTAGATAGGTAATACGAGTCATAGAGAGTGCTCTGGAGCCAAACAACTCGTTTCATTCAGAAGAGCAAGGTTGATAACAATCGAGGAGCAATCCTGCTCAGGTTTTCAAAGCCATAATGCGTGCATGAGCGTCTCCCGATTGCTACTGTTCTAGATGAAAGAGAGAGGACTCCTTCCGGACCGAGAGTGCTATAAAGTGCGCCAAGCCAAGGTCGCCACCAAAACGAGAACAGATAGGGAACAGCGTGCAAATGGACAGTGATAGTAAATGCCTTTTTATATATGCAAATCAAGATTGAGGATGGGGGACGATGTGCATCGTCCAACCATCGGCAAGCCCCATCCTGTGATTGAGAGCCAACCAATATGACAATCCTCCCTTGATGTGTTGGTCTACTCTTCCATAGAGATCCAGAGCCAAAAACTACGACCGATGGAAGACCAATGCCTCCACACATAGATCACACGTGTTGGTCCGCCATGCCCCTCTATTCAGCTTTCTTGGTTCGATCCAGCTGTTGCCTCTTCACTTCAGCTTCCAGGTGCTTTTCGTGATCCTTGAGCTTGAGAACCTCCTTCTTCATGCTTTGAAGTCGGTAAAGGAACCAGTAGATCATGAACGTGAAGGTCGAGATCCAAAAATTTCTCTCCTGGCGCCATCTCTTGGCTTTGTTCTAAAATACCAGGGGGTAAGGCAATAGCTAAGAGGTGTATGAAGACTATAAGAGACACGTACAGTGATGTCAGTGAAAGCCGTATCTACATGTGGGGACTTGTCCTTGTCCTGCTCTAGTTGCTTGGTGTAGAGCACGTAGAGGTCAGCTGCGGGAGAATAGAGAAAGGAGGGGTGAGCCATGAAAATATCTATACGTATGGAAGCCTGCTAACAAAAGGAACAAACGGCTTACATGCTGCATAGAAGAAGAGTCCGTATGTTATCACTGCGAAAAGCGACACCTGCCCAAGCTAGATGAACAGAGATGAGGAGCAAAGGTTAGTGTAACAATGGAGGGAAAGTACTACCTCACCTGCTTATAAATCAACTGGCCATCTCTGGAAGACGACTCACCTTGATGCTCATAAGGAAGTCAACAAAGCGCAGCAGACCTCTGGACACACCACTTGGCAGTGGAAGAGTCAGCAGCAGCAGCCTATTGCAAAATTCCAACCATTAGCCTCCAAGTAACACAATGACACTCAGTACACACGGCGCTTACAAGACTAGTGCCGGGGGTAGAAGCCCGTAAACAACGAAGGCCCATGAGGTCATCATCTTTCCCAGGCTATCTTAAGGTGGAAGGAGCTGGTTTATCACTACTCTGATTGCTTGATGAGACTGGATCGTGCTAAGATGTCGGAGTCAAAGATCTTGTCCTGAAGATTGCCGCAAGCTCGGTAAGTTGAGAAATGGTTGAGAACATGCATGTCAGTCTCTAATGACAGCAAGATCAACACCAAGAAAGAACACGCGACCACGCTTATGATCGGAACAAAAGATACCGCCACCTGTATACAAAAGCTGGCCGAGCGCGAAGACGAGACAGAGCATGACTGCAACAAGACAGAGCTAGTGGATATAGGTAGGGCTCGCCCAACCCCTGGGAAGATAGATATTGCGATCGTAAGTATGAGATATTTGACGTGGACTATCCTGGGAACAGTGCGACACAAACGGATCCGGTAACGCCGAATAATGCAGCTTTGAGAATCCTATTCTGCGAGCGTGGGCTCTGTCTGGAGTCTGGAGCATCATCCACACATACCGGAATAACAATGAACATAACAAGGACGGCATCACCAAAGAAGATGTGCTACATTCATGATGATGAAGAACCTCCATGGGTTCCCACATCAGACATGGAAGGGAGGAAAGTCGACATGGTGTCAATGTAACAAGAATAAATTTGATCAGCAGCAGCATGACTCTTCTACTATTTTATCATTATATAAAAAAACATGTGGCAGGTTAATTATAGAAAGCATCGACACCATTCAACATCGAGTGATGGTTGTCACGTTCATATTTTGCTAAATAAAGAGTTCATGGTCCATGGAGTACATATGTATGGAGCATATAATATATTATAGCACTAATATTTTGCTAAATAAAGAGTGGATCCGCTGTTCTTATCGGGCACTGGCCATTGCAATCAATAAGAAGGCAGTACCCTTTACCGGACCTCATAGCTATCGTCGCCTAACCTAAATCGCTTGTCTCCCTTTTTTAAACCATTAGTAGGTTATCTCTAATCATCATTCTCTCATCTTGCTTTGCCACGCTCTGGTACCGCCGCTTAGATGATGATGATGACGTACTAGTTACTAAGTCTCGTTAACAGTGCTAAGTGTAGAAGAAGAACGGTGGATATACCGAAACGATGGTGATGTAGTACCCTGCACGTTGGAACTGGTTACATTTCCCGTGGCCCTTGGCCTCCACTTGGGACTCTTGTTGGTGATGATTATACAATAACCACTACGCAGTCAGTAAATTGGCCTTCGCTGATTATTAATGATAAAATATTCTGAAGATCCTGTCTATTACCGCTTCCACAACAGTCACCCTACGACTTTGTGAGTGCTGGTCCCGGCCTCGATATGGCAAAGCATTATGTAGAAGAACTGCTTCTGGAAGTGAGCACCACTCGAGGCTGCACTTCTAGTAGCATAAAACCTGCATCTGATCGTTTCAAGGAGCTCGAGAGGTTATTCTTATTGTGGACTCTGCTGTCCGTTAGAGCTGATAGTAGTTATGTAACGTGACTTCCTCCTGCTGTCTCGCTCAACGCCGTTGCTCTAAGCCTCGAACGATTAGAGATGGAGAAAAGATAGGAAGATAAAACCTCCTTCGTCGCGTTAGCCTGGCAGGGATTGACATCACTTCAGGTGTGAGATGCATCCTCACCTTCATTGTCGTACACGACCTAGCTATGAATAGGGAGCTCTCGCGACTCGCCAGCAAAGAGAAGTCCCTATCAAGATAAGTCAGACTCCTTCAAGAGTCCTCCTCATCAGTATCAAGTGAATACCACCACATTCTTCAATTGCTGGTCAAGAATCACTCCCTTCTCGCTGATGCACAACTAGGTGGATTGAAAGTGTATATACATTTCCCGTTGTTGCAGATATTTCCATGTTGTCTCCCTCCAAGGACTTGATGTGAACAGTCGAAAGTGCTCATGTGACCGAGCGTGATGCATTAGCACATCATCATCTTCACGTAACGCCCGCCGCTAATAACTCCTGGAACATCAACTGGACTTGTTCAGCAGAAGCTTCCCTACCCAGCAGTAGGGTGGCAAACTCACACAACTCACGCATAGAACGGCCAGGACAGGACTAGGACTACTGTCTCTTGGATAGCCCCCAACTTCTTCTTGATCATCATTAGTTACACTGCGTACTTGTAGAACTACAATAGACCATCTCCATCTCCAACAATGCCTTATAAATTACCTGGTAGGCAACCACTGGGTCTGAGAGCATTTCACTTGCCGCTGTGGAACACAATGAAACTCCTAGCCTCAACACTTCCATTGCAAATCTCAATCTTTGGGCTTTCTGGCAGCATGCGCTGACCGCGCAAGTTTAGAACGACCAGGCTCTATTGCCACTACTTGCCACCTCTATTATTACCTCTGAGATGCAGTTCAGGTCTTTCACTTTTAACCTGGTCCTGCTTTCACCCACAGCAGCCTTCTAAACCCTCATAGTAAAAGGAACAGACCTTTTCTTCAGCCTCTTGGAATGTGGGAAAGAAAATGTGCGTCCCAGCTTCTTGGCTATCATCATCTCAGGATAGCTCTCAGGATGCTTCCTACCTCCTTGGGAGAGCCAGTCCTTTTCTGCCTCTTGATACTTTCACAGCTGAAGACTATCCACTGAAATCTTTCCCAAGCCACCGAGAGCAGCGGCTGCGGGAGAAGAAAGAAAGAGGAAACTTTCATCGTGAAGGTTTACACAAAAGTGCCTGTCTATGGAGCTTGTACAAGTTGTACAAGGGGCGGGACAATTCCACCAGTTCTATCGCTCATGACTTTTTGATCCTGAACTGACTCTTTTACTACTCCTAGTTTCTTCTACTTCAGGCCTTGTCTGCATGCAATGCCCGACCCAGCCCTGCTCTAATCTAGAATGAGAGAAGGGTGTTTCATCTTCTGACTCTTAATCTACCGATACTAAAGGAATGTTCCCGAATCCTAGTAGTGATTGGAATCGAAGTAGAAATGCTGATATCTTTTATTTACTGGCATCGTTTGTGAATTCAATCTGTGTTTCATCCGGTTCTAGAGTGAGACCCAAGAATAACCGGATGGCTGTCTGCCAATGTAATCCTGAGAAGTGCCGTTGTTCTTAGGCTACGCAAGATAGGAAAATAGATTGGCCAATAAGAGGACGGGGCTAAGCTGAAGCCTGCGTACTCACCCTTATAAGTGCACTAATTCGAGTGTAGTAATATCCGCGTAACGGATAACTCAATAGACTCAGAACACCCTGTATCCCTTTCTGGCATAGTAATACTCAGGGGGTGAGA
This sequence comes from Hyphochytrium catenoides, assembly GCA_900088475.1. Taxonomy (NCBI): domain Eukaryota; class Hyphochytriomycetes; order Hyphochytriales; family Hyphochytriaceae; genus Hyphochytrium; species Hyphochytrium catenoides. Next base: position 56,473 of record FLMG01000982.1, read on the forward strand.
TCTGAGATAGCCCAGGCCAACTCATCTTTCCTTGGCGACAGGGCAAGGTCGGACGTTTCTGATGCTGGAGCTTCGCTTCCGTCGAACTCTGGCACCACAGGGCCAGAGACCCAGACCCTGAGAGCCTGTGGATGGGTCTTAGAGCAACCCTGTTAGATCACAGTGGAGGCCTCCATTGAAAGGAGACGGGTCGCTCTAGAGCCGAATATGAACCTCTCGAAACTATCTATGTTCAGAGCTGGTCGGTGCTGGTGTCATCAGCTTATTATTCGTTAGAAGAAAAGCTGGACCCAGCTTCGATGGCACTTAGCCTCTTTCCCGCTCCATCCTCCATCCAGGACAGCGCCACTTACCGCAGACGCTGTCCTGCTTCCCAATCTCCTTTCACTTTCACAGCTGACAATACTATTGCAGACAGGCTTAGAGTTAGATTAGATTGCTCAAGGTGATGTTTTAGGGCGGCTGGCGGTATTCCAGACTCCAGCAGTTAAAGATCATCGGGGAGCCGCTACGCCGCAATATTGCAAGATGGCTCTAACGCAGGCGTGTCTAGCTGCAGTATGGGTCCTGCTCTTGACTACATCGAAATGCTCGGCGGTGGAGACGCTGATAATGACCTACAACCTTAGAACGCCCGTCGACAAGGGAGACAGGGACTGGAACGTAAGAAGACCGAACGTCGCAGAGATTATCAGGAAGTACAAACCTGACATTATCGGCACCCAGGAAGCTCATAAGTTCATGATTGATCAGCTCGTTGGTGATTTAGGCAATGCAGTCCCCTACGCCGTTGTTGGTAGAGGACGAGAAGCTGGCGGCGGTGGGGAAACCTCCTCCATTCTCTATAACAAAAACGTCTGGCACCAGTCAGGAGACTCTGGCACGTTCTGGCTCTCAAACAGCCCTGATGCCGAGGGCTCTAAGCTAGGCAACTTCAACTGGCCACGTATCTGCACTTACGCTAGGTTGTGCCTCAACAGCAATTCGGAGCAGTGCATCTGGTTCTTCAACACGCACTTTGACTTTCAAGGGCTGTTTGAAAAACAAGCTCAGATCATCGTGAACCACAAAATGAAGGGCAAGTCTGAGCCTATGTTCCTGACAGGAGATCTCAATGTCCCTGATACTGTCAATGGAAACGAAGCCTTAAGCGTCTTCTCACAAGTAGGCTTAGCGGATACCTTCCGGGCAGTACATCCTGACAAGGTTATGGGCAGCTTCAACAACTTTGCTGGCCTTGGAGCAACAAAGTTTGACTATGTTCTGGCTTCTCGAAGGGATGACCTCGTTGTCAAATCGGCCCAGGTTGCTAGCGATCAGCCTGGTGGCAAGTTTCCTTCCGATCATTGTCCTGTCCTCGCCACAGTCTGCCTGTTTTGCAATCCTCCTGCCCCTACTACCCTCCCTCCTCAAGCTCCCACACCAGCTCCTATTAGCGCTGAGACAGAAGCTCCGCCCATGACAGCAGGGGCGGTACAAGTTCCTGCCTCATACCTTCCTGAGAACTCCTCAAGTCCGGAAACAGTCGTCCCCGAGATTGCAGGGGGCCCGATCGCGAGCGAAACTTCACCAGAAGCGACCCCATCTCCTGGATCGGAGCTCCAAGGGCTAATCTCTGAAGCTCAGGGGGCTTCTGCCGTGGGGATCTCAGGAAATGTCGAGGCCGACAGTAACGATCAAGGCACTAACATTGTTATGGTTGTGTTCGGCATTGCTGGCGTTCTAACGCTGGTCGTCGTTGGTGGGCTCTACACCTATCGGAAGAGACAACAGGCTAGAGAACGTAGTTCCTCCGCTACCGGCCTGCTCAGCCCTCCCTTCGCTGTCGGTGGGAGTCGACGGGTGTGGTGGGCTAAGGCCACGAACGTAACACCGACGCCAACCCAGCCACTTGCCGGAACGGTCCAAGGGAGTGACCATATGGCTCTGGAGATCCACGATGGCCGTCAAAGCTCCCGCACCGAGGTCCGTGACAGCTATGAGGCGGTGATCACTCCCGTCAACACCGACATCCGGACCTTTTCTCTCTCTGATAGAGCTCCGTTGCCTTCCATCCTAAAGAAGGACATGGCTTCTTTCGATTCTCCTAGAGAAGAAAGTGATGAGAGTGGCGTTGTTCGAGGAGTGATGTAAAGGTGCCTCCCATTGTAGCTTTACAAAGTCAATATTTATTTTTTCAGTGCATTGTCTCCTCTTCCATAGATTAAGACGGTCACTGTGCAGTGCGTTCAACCTCATCGTAGGTAGGCAGCGACAGTTCTATTCAAAGCCTAAAGCAGTCCTGTGTAATTTTCCTAGTAACTGTTATAAAGGTGTCGCTTTTCCTAAGCTTTCTCTTCGGGATCCTAATAGCAAGGGCTTTACTAGTCCTATATGTAGATGACTACTATGCATAAACAGTCTTGTCCTCTAGATGTTACAATGCATAAACAGTCTTTCTCCTCTAAAGTTAGATGTTACAATGCATAAACAGTTTTTCTCCTCTAAAGTAGGGGTCAGTTGAGGACTCGACATGCCAAGGGCACTCAGAAGATACAGCATAGTCAAGGAAGAACTATTTTTTAGTTTATATAGTACATTTAACCAAAGAAACCTCCGTCAGTCATTTTGACCTTCCTAGAGACAAGCCTCTTTAGAAAGTTCTCGTTGCTTTCGGTGTATGGGGGATAGCGCGCTCCAACCACGCGCTCAACTACGTGCTTCTCCAGCATAGCAGACTTGTATACTACGGAACGTGTGTGGCTGAAGCTGTCAAAGGAATACTTCCCGTGATAACTTCCGGTACCACTAGGACCGACACCGCCAAATGGAAGGAGGTGGGTAGCAATCTGCATTATGCAGTCATTCACACAGACACTCCCCGACGATGTATTGGATAGCAGCTTCTGGACGACTTTATCGTCCGACGTGAAAGCGTACATCGCCAATGGCTTATCTCCTGCTCTGATGATCTTGATGGCTTCGTCAATAGAGCTTACAGGAACAATTGGAAGTACTGGGCCAAAGATCTCATCTTTCATTACTTCATCCTGAACTGTCACGTTCTGCAGCGCTGTGAACTCGATGAACAGGTCTTCCTCGTCGTAACGGCCGCCAATAGCAATCTTGTTCTGGGCTCCGTCTACCAGCTTTCTTACACGCTCAAAGTGACGACGGTTGACGATCCGTGAGTACGAATTGGATTTCTGCTGGTCTTCGCCATAGAACTTGGTAAGCGCTGCCTTCATCTCAACCAAGAGCGCCTCCTGCATTTTTGGGCTGCACAGTACATAGTCTGGAGCCACACATATTTGTCCAGCGTTGACAGTCTTTCCCCAGACTAGACGAGTAGCTGCTAGCGCTGGATCAATATCGTCACTGACATACACGGGACTCTTTCCTCCTAGCTCAAGGATGACTGGAGTGAGGTGCTCTGCAGCGGCTCTCATGACAATCTTTCCAACCGCGCCATTGCCGGTGTAGAGAATTTTGTCAAACTTTTCCTTCAGTAGCGTTGTGGTCTCCTCTACGGCACCGTTGATAACGACGACTTCCTTCTTAGGGAAGTATTTGGGGACGATTTCAGCAAGCAGAGAAGCGACAGAAGGAGTTACTTCAGAGGGCTTTAGCACAGCAGTATTTCCAGCCGCTAAGGCGCCGACTAAAGGACAGAGAAGCAGCTGGAAAGGGAAGTTCCACGGCCCGATAATCAGAACTGTTCCAAGAGGCTCTTTAACAGTGAAAAGATCCTCCGCTTTGTTTGCCAGAGGAACGCCTGATGCCTTTTCCTTAGCAGTCCATGTAGCAAGGTTATCAATAGCAATGGCTATCTCGTCCTGGACAAATGATAGTTCATAGAGACTGGACTCCAGGCTGGGCTTCCTGAGGTCATTGTGCAGTGCCGCCTTGATTGCATCGGCTTCGTTGACGACGAGCTTGTTCAATGTGCGAAGGAGCTCTTTCCGACGCTGAACATTGTTGGCCTCGCCGACGACCCACGAGTCTTTACATTCTTGCACAAGCCGAGGGATATCGGCGACGGGAGTGAATATCAGGTCAACTTTGTTCTTTGGACCATTCATGGTTGGCTCTTGGAATCCAAGGCGCGGGCGGAAGAAGTGCCGTCGCTTGCCAATGCGTCTTCTAAGCACTGGGTGTTAGGGGAAGTAGCTTTTGATGGGTAGAAGAAAACGGAAAGTGAATGTGCGAATGTGTGAGTACTAGGAAGAGCGCTTTCTGGTCAGTCTCCATCCACACAAGAAAGTTATAAGGTAGCTCGCTCCACAGTTCTACTAGCAACTCCTCTGCTTGTCCTCGCTCATAGGAGAGAATGAGCTCGTATTTATATTGACAGAGATCGTTAGTTCAGCTGGTGTAAGCTCCTCTTGATGAGAACCAAAACCGTGAACAGAGGGAAGAAGGAAGAGGGGAGAGAGAGAGTTTATCAAGTCTCGATCAGTTGAGGAGGAGATGATGGTGCCCTCAGAAACAAAGCTTGGGACATGCTTTTATGCCTGTTCTAACAGCTGGCTTCCGCATAGGACTACTCTCTCTCTCTCTCT
>FLMG01000988.1:0-85686 GCA_900088475.1 Hyphochytrium catenoides
ATCCTACCTGTCTGCTCTGTAAAGCTGCTTAAAATGACAAACTGGGAAATAGTTTGGGTCTCGTAGAAGGCTGAGCACACGCCGAAGCCCAAAAAGAGGAAGCACGTGCTTCCCATTGATACACCAATCCATACAATGAGACTGCCTAGGAAGCCCAGAAAAGAGGAGACTAACAGGATGAGGCCAGGATCATACTTCTCTGATAGAAGTCCAGCTGGGACCAGGGTGACGATTGCCGCGATGCTGTATACTCCGTCTATCATTGCATACTCAGTGTTGGAGAGCTGAAAGCAAAGATGATAAGAGGAGATCCGCGACAAGGTGTTCAAGGAGGAAGAGAGGTGGGGGAGTAAGGTTGAATGTGGAAGAAAAGAGGAGCAAGGCCTTAAGGAAAAGGGAAAAGATACATAGTCCGCGGACATAGGGTTACACATGGCACTTCAACCGTAAGGCATGCGCTACCGGCTGTGACCTTACCTTGAGCTGATGCTGGAGTTCTTTTTGCAGACTAATGGGCACAGAATGGACATAATATGGCGCGAAGGTTGCCATACATAAACATAAAAGAAGTACGAAGGACGTCAGCGTCACTCCTTCATCATGGAACTGCTGCACAGCACTTGAGAGGAGCTTGTACACACGTTTAGACCACGAAGCGCCACTCTTCTCATTCCTCCGGTCTTGACATGCACAAGTACACGGCCCCGGCTGATGACAGGTGAAACAGCGTCAGTGGTCCCCACCGTAGACTTTCAATATGTCCCACACATACCGGCACTGTTCTTGCTTCATTAAATGCCAACCCTAGCGCTAGACCACACGCTGGACAAAAGGAACTAGAGTCCTGGCTGTCATAGGATTCTCCAGCTCCAGGTCGGCTACGGTTATTGATGGCAAGCTGCGAGCTTCCTGCTGTACCATTGTACCCATGAAAGCGCGGCACCGTCGTCGCATTGATAGAGGTGTATTGGTACTCGGAGTTGGTCATGGCAAAGAGCCAAAGAGGAACATACACGTGCGCTTAGGTTGATGTATTTGAATCCAGCTTTACGAAGGCGCGAAAGTCCGCCTCAAGACCAAATGCTTAGCTTAAGTGTGAGGTCAGCCCAGTATGGAGACTTAGGATAAGAAGAAACGTAGACAGATCACAGAATGTAGACGTGATCCATTGTCGCCTAAATGGGGTAACTAACCAAAAGCAGAGTCGCGTGGCTTGACCTGCCACTAGATAGTACTGCGATGCAACCCGATTGCTGGTTCAGTTGCGGCCGAGAAAAAGTAGAAGAGGGATCAGCGTCCTGGTCTTTTTTTAATTTATGAACTTTCTGAGCAGCAGTTCAGGTGGAGAGCGAAGGGTCAAGAGTCATGGTGCGGCTTCCAAAGGCCACCGCGGCAGCAGCAACTTCAAGAGCCCACACCGCCAGAGCTGCGAGCTGCTGAGTCTGCCTGCTGCTCCTCATACATAATAAACGGCCGACAGCTGGGCCTGTAGAACAACCTTCAAGGCTCTTCCTCCCTTCCTAGCGATCTGTGCTGCTCTCTATCTCGTGCGGGCGACGCCGGTGATTGGAGAGCTCAGGTCAGGGCCGCACAGTCAGGCTGTGTTGCCCTTCATGGAAATGGTGGGTGGGAGAGGGAGGTGGCCAAACACATAGCGCTAAGGGTACAGCGCCAGCCATATTACTACCAAGAAGCAACCTGATACACCTACTGAAGTGGAGCGCTTCGGTATTATACGATCTGAGGAAGGCTGTTCGATGAGTTTTTGAGAAAGGATCTCGAGAGGCCCACCCATCCGTATCCATTCACTATTTGGCTGTACCCGCAAATCAAAACGCAAAATCATTAAGTATGATTACTAACCAGAAAGATCCTATCAAGTCGCAGTAAATTTTCGGTTCTGAAAACGGCAAATCTAGTGGAGGGCTCACGATGGATCTTGGCGGGTGGCGCGGAAGTGGAATTCAAGTCTCTGTTGAAGCTTCAACTCCATGACTTCGGCACCAGATGAAATACTATTCTGCTATAGAGCCTTCATGATGGCGGGAGGCAGAAGAGCCGACGCAAGGTGCAATATAAGGATTTGAGGACGACCGCGTGACCAGCCTTGCTTGAAATCTCGCATCTAGGGATAAGAGTGCAAAAGTCCTTAATAGAGGTCTAACGATAAGAGTAGGCGTGGCCCGATGAAGGAAAGGACAGGTAGGCTCTTTCTTTGCTTACAATATGCAGGGAGTTTATTATGATTGACACGCCACTCAGGTCCTTTAAAGGGCATCCGGGTTCTTGAGTTTGCAGGTCTTGCTCCTGGCCCGTAAGGAACATTTTACTTCTTTCTTCAATGGAGCTGGGGCCCATGATTTTGACATCTCTGCAGCTATTGTGGGCTCATTTTGGCAGATTTCGGAGCCGATGTCATCCGCGTCGATCGCCTCCGAGGAGGAGCCGGGCCTGTTCAGGACCCTCTATGTCGAGGCAAGCGCTCCCTTGCCGTGGACATGAAGCACGAGGGCGGCATTAAGGTTGGGTTACAATTGCTTCGCAGTACTTCTTGAAGCTGACTTCCCTGTATTGCCTAGCTTCTGCTGCAGGTAGCTAAGGGTGTTGACGTTGTCATCGATCCATTCCGTCCTGGAGTAATGGAGCGGTTAGGACTAGGGCCGGAAACTGTGAGGGCTGTCAACCCCCGGATTATATATGCCCGTCTGACAGGATGGGGACAGTCCGGGCCCTATGCCAAAGTCGCAGGTCAGTGCAGTCTAACGTCTGCTTTATCAATGCTTGACTCAGTTATCTGGATTTCTATTGACTCGTCAAAGGCCATGATATCAACTACATTGGGCTTTCGGGGGCTCTTTCCCTGTTCGCCAGAAAGGGGGAGAAGCCGCTCTTTCCTGTGAACATTCTCGGAGACTTCGCAGGCGGCGGTATGTTGTGCGCTATGGGAATACTTCTCGCTCTCTATGAAAGAGAAAAGAGTGGTTCAGGCCAGGTGATTGATGCAGCAATGGTGGATGGCGCCTCGCATCTCATTACGTTCGTCCAAAAGTTTCGTGCAATGGGGCTGTGGAATGATGAGCCAGGTATAAGGTTTTGTGGCTCTTAACAAAGCGCATTTTCCTGACCCTGCACATGGTCAGGCACTAACACGCTGGACAGCGGAGCCCCTTTCTATGACACATACCGTTGTGCAGATGGCAAGTTCGTGGCAGTTGGAGCTATTGAGCCTCAGTTCTATGCACTACTTCTTCGAGGACTCGGCTTAGAGGAGGAAGACCTCCCTGCTCAACTGGATATGGACGGCTGGGATACTCTCCGAAAGCGTTTCGAGCAAGTATTTGGATCCAAGGTACGGCTCACTGTTAAATAATTATACAGAACGGGCTTTCCATGACGGTCCGAGTAACGCTGCTTGCCACTAGCCACGGGCAGATTGGGAGAAGGTGTTTGAAGGAAGTGATGCCTGCGTCACCCCGGTCCTTTCGCTGGATGAAGCCCCAAAGCACCCGCACAATACAGGCAGACAAGTCTATCAAACACTTCCAAAGCAGCCGCTTCCCCTTGCTAGCCCTGCACCGCGACTGTCACGAACGCCTGGCCGCGTAATGTCTGCAGAGCCAGTGCCTGGAGAGCACACTATTGAGGTTCTGACGGAGATTGGATTGGCCGTAGAGGAGGTAAGCAAGCTACTTCGTGAACAGGTTATTCGACAAGAGACAGATGCGAACGTGACATCATCGAAATTATAAATAGATGCTAACTAATCTAGAATGATATATCCTTTTACCGGATATATTCGGAATAACAGACAAAGGGTCATGCAAATTGATGACAAGCCTCATAATGACGCCTATTATCAAGAATGATTGAGACCAACGAGATGCCAACGTGCCACAAGCGAAGAAGGTTGTGATCTTTGGATTCTTTGACTTTTTGACTGACTTGCCCGGCTTGGGCTGCTCACTCTGTCTGCCGCCTCCCGATCTTTCTAGCCTTCGCCTCTTCTTACCGCTCACACCAGCCTTCCTTCCTTTGGCCTTCCTTTCATTCCCTTCTCGCGAAAGAGGCGCCAATTCTCTCTCTGCCTCCACGGCTTTCCTCACGAAAGTACGAGCTGAAGGTTCGCAGTCTCCGTCCAGCTCCTGTCGCTCTTCTTCATATCGCTGTGGCTTTTGGTTGTCTCGGTGGTCAAGCAGGCTGCCTTGTTAAGAACGTGCAAGACAAAGCAGGTTGCAAAGATCGCACGAGCGTTATAAACAGCCTATGTGGATCAGGGACCGGGACCTCAGTTGAAAGCATACTTGCTAGACATTCTCCGGCCAACCTAGGGTCACAGCAGCCCCCGAGGAGAAGGCGATCCAGAGGATGATCAGTAAACTTAACCGCTAGCTACCGTGCTCCTCTTCCTCCTTCCCTCAATTCCTCTACATGGAAAATGACGGCCTTGCTAGGTCGGATAGCAAAGTCCAGGATAAGTAAGCTCGCCACAGCTGCATCGGTATTATTCGTTGGCGCTCTAACTCCCGCCTCGCAAGCCCTAGGGTTACTTCTCTGGGCTATGCCCTTTAGTCATCTGGGAGCGTCTCTCGGAGTACGCGAGACGGCACTGCAGTATGAGAGTAAGAAGCCTCCTTATTCTTATAAATATCTCCTTGCGCTCCTTATGAGGACCCTGCACTCCTTACACTTGCTAACTGCATATTGTGTCAATCTTTACAGAGGCGAAAGCTATGCAGATATCGTTACAGCGGCAATTGGGAGAGCTTATTCAGCAGACCGCTCTCACACTCCGTCAATTGAAGGAAGATAGACTCCAACTTCTCACTGCTCTAAAGGCGGAGGAGGAGAATTTGGGCGATAGTCGAGGTTATCTTCATGGATATCCCTTCCTTATCATGGTAGGACCTCGGGGAACAGTTGTCACCTCTCTCTCCCCCCTGCTTCCAGTCAGGCGTTTGGCTGTGGGGAAAAACCTTATTTCTCTCAAATCTCATATTCAAAACGCACATTGCTTTCCGGTCACGAATATCCTAACCTGCCCTGCCTGATGCTCTGCAGGGGAGCTACATTGCCCTAGACAATGTCCTCGTGGCCCTTATCCTCCTACTCCTTATCATCTTAGCTGCTGCATATCTGCTGGTCAAGCTTCGACGCCTAGTTTTGTCCCTATCAGCTAGACCCCAAAGGAAGAAAAATATCTGGCAGCAGGCTCTTGGTAGGCATCAGCCACGATGCATTGTGGCCGTCATCCCCTTCTCTCTCGTTCTGTTCACTGCCTGTTAGTCCTTAAATCCCAAGCTGCGCTTCTCGACTCTTCGACCTAGATATGAGAACAACATTCTTAATGAGTCCTATATGAAGCTGCCACTAACTCCTTGCATTTCTCTGTCCTGATGTGGACGTCAAGCAGTCAGGACTGACCGTGATCCTATTCAGTTTTGCACCAAGGTGGGTTATACTTGTATCTTTCTGTCGTTTATAGCTACGAACTATTTCAATCGTATCACCTCTCACACCTGGGAACCTCTTCCAAAGCTTTTCCTCTCTCTCCAGGTTCCTGCAATTTTCATGATTGTTTATGAATGTCATCTTCTTTCCCATCAGGTGGACCACCCGTTGTCCTCATGTGATGATGACCCTCACAACTCTTCTTGATCCTACCAGGTGCTGCAGCATGAGATAGTGTCTGAAGCTGAGTTCATAGAGAATGTTAAGGAAATCTACTTTGAGCTGGAATACTTTCGAAGCCAGAGAGAGAAGCAGGACGATGCTATAGATAGCTATGATAGAGTTCTATCGGCTATGCTGGTATGTGGTCCGTGTTCCTAGCTGTGACGTCACCTGTGTGGGTTGATTGCCTTCCTCCTCATACCTACCTTCCTCGGCACCCAACTCCCGGCGCCTATCACTTGCCTCGCAGCGATTCCGTCCCATTTTATACGACATCTCTCTCTCTTTGCGATAAACTTACCGAAGTGGTCGCTATGCTGCAGCACGTTTTTCGCGTCCTTGTCAGCGATCACCCTTCGTACCATCGGAACCAAGCCTCTCCCTTCCAACTTAATGACCTATTGTAAGATGGACCAGCTTCAACGGCGGCTGCTATATGCCTTACTACTTGCTTCCCACTAACTTCCACCTCTATTCCCACCCTTAATATCCTGTTTGCAGTCGATTGAGAGGGATTCTGATGGAAGCCGGACTTGACAGCCCTGTGCGCCTCCACTGCCTGTTCGCACTGCTTCTTTCTTCTAATTTGCCCAAGGTAGGGCCAATTTGCCACTTTCTATTGGTCATCTTAGCTAAGCGCCTCATCTTATCCCAGTTGGTAGCCTTTTCAAAAGATATCATAGTTGAGTGCGCGCGCTCTAGGCGGGAGCAAGAGCCAGATCCCACGCCTTTAACTGACGTAGAAACTGCCGTCATCAGCGCTTTGCGTACAGTGCCTTCCTCTCCCTGTGACATAAATCAGGTGAGAGTATAAAGCATATTTCTATCGCAGAATGCTAGATAAGTAGGGTCTACCGGTTCTACGGCATTGATTGTTGAAAAGTAATGGAAGAGCTGACCCTGGTCCTCTGCCCGTTTTTTGCCAGATTGTCCGCCTTGGCCTACTCTACTGTCCCACTTTTCTTCCAACTTTAGAAAGCACAGGAGGCGCAGTCAGGGACTTTCTGCTTACCTGTTTCCATTTAGACTTTGAACTTGAGAGCTTTGTGGCGGTAAGAGAGAAAGAAAAGCGGTAGCGCTTGGCAATAAAAGACAAATATAGCTGGTAAAAAGACCCAGTTGGACTAGAAGTAGAGATGTAGAGGGTATTAGGTTCGGACTCTCAATTTATTCCATTCCGGGCTGCACTGACCGTCGTGGCAGGGCGAATACCCAGCAGGAAGCCTTGTGGCCTTACAGGATATCGCATTGGCAGGACGTGAAGATATCTTATTTCTGCTGGCACTCTCTCTATTTCAGCAAAGTGGTGAGTATGGTATGGTTGGCGCTTATTTTGTCTTAAGGGCGAGGGAGACGGGTTATAAAGGCTCCACGTAGACATCAGGATCAATATTTAGCAGGAGAGATCATTATAACCTGTCGCACTTGAGGTGTCCAAACGAAGGAAGTAAGCACCACAAGCTAGATGTGCGTTCCATTAATGTTCCTGTTCATGATTTCGTGGTGGGTTTGCAGATCTCTGTCTGGACAGCAAGCTAGTGACAGATAGTCTCCTGGTGGCCGACGCCTTAAAGCTGTTGGAGAAGGTGAGGATCGTCGTCTAAAGAAGGCAGCTCAACACATTTTTCTTGTCCTGTTTACTTTACAGTTACTTTCAACTTCGGCCGCAACTGCTTTATCTCGTTGCTGTTGGACCAATAGTTCCTAGTTACTTCGACCCTCCTATCTGTCTAACTGCTCTTCTGCAATATGAAGCATGAGCCGGAGGATGTACTTGAAAGCTTTCTTTCGATGAGGTGGGCAGGACTGCAAGCAGATGTGCCCTTCAACTCCTTTTTGGCTCGATTAGGCTGCCTGTTGAGCCTTGAAGACGGGCCCGTTTCCGCCCAGGTGCCATTCGTCCCTGTCTCTTTCTCCAAGCTGCTCTCTCTGACATCATTTCACTCATTGTAACCCAGCCCGAACCTCCTCCACTAACTCATTTAGATTACATTATACCAATCCTCGTCGCCCTCTACTCGTCCGCTCCGGCATTCCTGACGACCCGCCTAATTCTCGCTCGTCTAACACTCGCTGATTTCTCTGCTGTTCTGGCAGCTTTACCAAGCGGTGGAGGCCCTCAATGACAGCGATAGGGAGATGCTACGTAGAGAACTCGCAATCTCAGGGACCGGAGATGAGGTAGCCCTAGTCTTTAGGCATTTCTCACAGGTGAGTTAGGTGAACCAGAGACCATAGAACAGTTCCGATCGGTCGTACATTTGAAACTGTGATCTTACCCTGTTCCTTTCAGCTTTTTGACAACCTCACTCAAGATCTGCCTTCTCTGCAAAGACTGGAAATAGGTAAGTCTTTGGCTTCAGGATTGATAGTTCCCTTGCTGTTCGTCGAGAGCAATAAGTGCTGTTGTCAAGTCATGTTGCCTACGGAGCGTTGTGTCAACTTAAATTGAGCTACTGCTGCTATCACTGGTGGTCCTTTTCGTTGGCCCTGCGAAAGTTGTCTCCGTTCTATCTCAACTTAAGCCTTCTCTTTGGCATCTCCATAGGGGTCCAGTTGCTGGTGAAGCTGTACAAGGCAGGAAGAGAGTATTGTGTACAGACGCTGGGGCAGAGACGGGGAGGCCTTTGTACCGTCAACTGCCGCCCGGCAGCGGAGGAAGCCAACGTCATGCGGCCCAGGGCTCTCAGTGCCCTCTCAGCTCTTGATTTCATCATCCGTAGTAATTTGTTGCGCGTCCCCTCCCTATTCAAGGCCCTGTCTCTCTTCAGCGATCCTCTCCTCATCGTCCACTATTCTAGAAGCCCTCCCTCTTCTCCTCGCCTGAGAAAAAGAGGCAGTTCGGTGGAAGTCCGGCATGCAAACGGCATGGAAAACGGAGAGAGTCTATCACCCAAGAAATGGCCAAACGAAGAGTCTCGGGATAGTGACCTCCCATATGCGCTACATACAGCGGAGAACAAAGGGAATGGTCGTCTTAATGGCCACTATCAGACTTCACCAAGAGGAGAGAGGGGCCAGAGTCTTCAATCTCTGGACAGTGATTTTGACTCAGAACCCCTCAGTGGCGATGACGACCTGGAAGTAGATGAAGGGTCCGGACTGCAGAGAGAGAGGAAGGAAAGATTAGGACGAAATGTCTATGGACGTGCGTACTTGCGTCCTTCTCCTTCGTCCTCCCCAAAGATCAGAAGCCCTCCGAGTTCTCCCACCGGCACACCTGTCTACTCCTCTAGAGAAAGCTCTCCGGAGAGACGGCAGAGCGGCCGCACCACCAGCGATAGTCCTCAGAAGCTCAGTCCCTTCCCTCTCTTCTCCCCCGATAACTTGGGGGAGCAGTACGAGCCGACACTGAATCTCTCTCCACAAGACAACTCTCCAAGTCGAGTGCAGAGAAGATCGTCAGGGATCTCTCCTCCTCCTTCACCTAACCGAAACTCAGCTCAAGTCTCAGACCATTCTCCGTCTCGCCGCACCTCTTCTCCCACCCGTAATGACGGAAAGGAGTTGTTCGGGTCATTGAGCTCTCCTCCTCGCTCACCTCGAAGAGCATCACCAGAAAGACAAGAGCGTTCAGCTTCACATTCCCCCCGCGGTCGGTCTCCACCTATTTTAGGCAATGGAGGAGGGCACGATGCTTATTTATCCCCTGTCCAAGCTTTCCAACAGTCCCTTCCAAGCACAAGATCTCCTCCTCGAAGCCCAGGTGCCTCTTCCATGCTAGAGAAGGGTTGAGACGTACCAACGCAGAGACTAAGGGAATGAGGCAGCGAGAGATGATGCTTCCTTTGATAGATGTTTAGAAAAGGGACAGAGACAATAAATATTAGAATTATGGCACAGCTATCACTAAATAATTGTCCCCGCGTTCAGACTATCTACATCTACTCAGTAACATAGACAGCGAGAGCGTCTACTCTCCTTCTGTCCCATACACTCTGTCTGTTGCCTGTCTATTGGGAGAGGATTGCATTGCCAACACATGCTCCTTCCTGCATCACCGGCCTCATAACGCCATAGCACCTCACATTCGTGGCTACGCCTCCTAGAGAGAGAGAGAGATCCGGATTGGTCGAGCTCCTCTGCTGTCGCCCTTCTGGAGCTGTGTACTGCCTCTCGTAAAGCTGATGGGAGGTAAATTGACAGCGCAGCCCTCCGCCCTGATCAAATCGTCTGCGCATGTAGCTGCTGCCTAATGAACGAAAGCGCGTTCGCTGATAGGCTTCACTCTGCCTCATTCCGTAGCTCTCCAAGAGACGAAGAAGGTGGATGTAGTCGTTGCCAGTCTCTGTCAGCTTTTTACTCTCTTTCCATCCCAGCCGTCGCCAGTGCTTTATTCTACCCGTCCACTGATGCCGACATCTTGCCGAGGTAACGCTAATAATCATGACAGTGCTTCCCTCCGGCACATCTTCTTTAGCTAACTGCTTGAAGAGCTGGTGTACGCTACTTATTCTCCCTTGCGCCTTCATTCGCTCATAATCGTCTGACTCCGTGCTGCTGCACTCACTTGAGATTGGACCAATGTGAAGCCAGCGACTACTACTCAGCTGGGCGCTGAGACAGCTTTCAGAGCTAGAAACACTGACGGTTGAGGTGCCGCTTGCGCAGCTGCTGGGAGGATGGTACTTTTCGTCTCTCATTGATTTGAGGCCACCCATCTCTCCGCCCAGCTTGCTCCCAAGAGCACTAAGCGAAACCAGCGAGTGCCAGGAAGACGATCCTCTTATGTTTGTGCCTGACGAACGGTTATGAACAGGGAGAGGGGGCTTTACCCCTGAGTTATCAGTCGCAGGTCTCACACTCGTCTCTGAATCCTGGATCACAGTCCTCAAAGAGTTTCCGGGATCGCTTCGTCGGCGAATGCTCTCTTTCACGCTTTCGGGGAGTTGTAGCAGAAGCTCGTCGTCTTCGTCCTCAAATGCAAAGAGCTGAGTCTTTGGACAGTGCACGACAACGGCAAAGGAGTAAAGCTTCAACTTCTGCGCCTTCGGGCTGCAATCCACACTGTTCTCCAACAACAGAGGCTCATTTAGGTCTAAATTGTGCACATCTACCCCTCTTCCAGCCAAAGGTATCTCCTGGATGAGGTTGCCTCCTCTGTGAGTGAGACAGCTGATTTTGCCTTCATCAATCGTCAGATACACGACATCGGCACTCTCACCGCTATGATGCAGAGTGACATAACCTTCGACTGACATGGTTCCTCTGTCCTGCAGCTTGCCTAAGGGCCCTCTAGGCCGTGTTGCTGCGCTGCGCGTTGACCAGCAACTTTGCAGCCTTGATATAAGAGATGTAGCGCCGAATTTTCAATGATCAGTGATCAGTGAACTACGTCTAGTAAGGACAACGGGAGACATCCGACTCCTTCCAGAAAGAGACAAGACAAGCACTTTTCTTCTTCACGGCCCCACAAGAAGGACCTGCACCACCAACAAGCTTCCAGCGTGGCGTCGCGCTAGTCTGCCAACTCACTTGCGTCAAGCCGTTGGTTACAGGCTGTCCAAACTGGGCCTTTGGTCAGCCCAGCCAGTATATAATAATCTCTCAGTGGCCGTTTGTCATCTGTAGAGTTGATCTCTGTTTATCTGAACTGAGGCTCAGAATCTGCCAGTGAAGAGCGATGTTCGTTCCAGACAGTTTTTGCCGCTGCGAGGAGACAAAGGGAGGAGAACAGAGAACAAAGGCTAAAAGGGCAGGCGAAGACGCATCAGAGAGAAGAGGAGAGACGAGAGCAAGTAGAGGAGGTGGCCAAAGAAGACAGGACGGTGGGGAGAACATGGCAATCCAAACTAGGTAGTTGGAGATGGGAGAAGGGAGAGAAAGAGAGAAAGCGAAGCGAGATAGAGTGCCTGATAGAGAGAATGAGAGATGAGAGAGAGATACGCGATGGAGAAAGATACAAGAGAGGAAAGAGAGAGAGAGACCAAGAAGAAGAGAGAGAGACCAAGGAAAAAAAACAGAGAGAGAGAGAGAGAGAGAGAGAGAGAGAGAGAGAGAGAAAGAGCATCAGTGGCTTATCTCTTGCCTGTCCTCCTCGCTGATCTTTCTAGGAAGTAGGACTGGTGGTCTTCCAGCTCCACTGTCAGCTACCCCCGCAGGCAGTTCCCTCACCCACTATCTCCTCAGCGCCTTTCCTTATTTACCTAACGCAGATACCTTTCTCACCCAGTATACTCTTTTGCTGTGTCTGGTGACAGGGAGTTGCGCAAGAGAGAGCTTTTAGCCAATCAGAGGGGGGCCCATCTCAGACAGACAGCCAAACCTTGGACGGGGGACCAGAAGGCGAGCAAGAGATAGGGAGAATTAGGCCGGGATATACAGTTTCCCATTACGTTATACCCATTTTCCAAAGACAGAATGGATCGAGGAGAGACAGAGTCTTTGGGCAGGTGGTTAGGTGGATGGTGGTCGATGGCTTTGGAAGGCCAAAGGTCTGGGGATAAAACAAGTAGGCGAAGAATCGAATGTCCATAGTTTTGAACAGCAGACCAAAGGGGCAGAAGGATAGACGGGAAGAGACAGACCAGGTGAAATAGTGTGGGATCAACAGTCAGAGTTCCGTCTATTGTATCCGAGGCTGGAGAGATATAAGAACGTGGTGCTTCTCTTGAAGAACTCCGAGAAAGAGGGAGCCAAGAAATTGTGGAAGGATGTAGAGGTATGAAATTGAAAAAGACGAAACACTACAGTGAGAAAGGGAGGGGCTTCCACTTGGCCAGGAAATTTCTTTGCCTAGAATTGAGGAGGAAGGAGATTCACAAGGTCTCCCTAAAGCGCCCATCCACCCCTCCGCCTCACCAAAAACCAGCCATTGTAGGTGAAGGAATTAGGAAAGTGACAGCTGTCACCTATTGAGTCTGTGTGAGTACGCGAGATATGAACAATGCTAACTGGAATTAGAGGCTCGAGAAGATAGAGTCTCTCAGTTCATAATGGGTTAGGTTATCAGGCAGACCGAGCCACATTGTGAAATCCGGTACAAAGCTTTACACAGGAAAACCCACTCGAATTCTCCAGCCCTACAGCCTTTCCTAGGAAATATATGGTCTTCTAGGAGGGTCTTCTGGTGCTGAATTGTCAGGGGTGTGTCATCCATCTAAATCAGTTTGCCTTGTAATCAATGCCATGGCTGGGTATGGGGAGTGCCTGTGGCTCCCTACAGCAGCTATCACTATCACGTATCTGATGGGGAGTGGCCCCTCTTACCCACAGAGATAGGCACAAACCCCCAAAGAAATAGAACTAGAGTTTAGAACTGGCATGCACGACCCCACCTATATCTCATCAAGCTTTGGCATATGACCTCCTGACTCTGTCTCCGCTTCTCCTAAATGAATACCAAGTGAAACAAGGCTTCGCTCTGCAATGTATCCTTCACACTCTGTCCCTCGGTTTTGGCTCTGTCTCCATACTGCCTACTAGAAAGGAAGACAAGAAGTGTAGCATCAGGAGGGAAGTGGAAGAGAGGACTGACCTCAGCTTTTTACATTGTACAGTTGTAGCCATGATTGTTGTCAGTCATCTGTGGTGTTGGAGTTACATACATCCCTCCTAGCCTTGCCTTGTCCGCCCCCACATCAGAACTACCTATAGTTCTACTTTTATGAAAGCCATTAAACATACAGATAACTGTACTCCTTGAGTAAGAGACAGAATACGAAAGAGGGATGAATAGCTATACAGCGGGCCGAATAATAGATTGAATACTGTATGAGAAAGAGTCAAGACAGAGAGAAAAGAGCTACTCCTTAGTTCATAATGTAAGGACTTTTTGTTAGTGCTAAGAACGCACGATGTCCTTTGAGTGTACCGCAGTGGGGCACTACCGTTTTACCTCTCGGACACCACCTCTCTTTCCTCCTCTCCTCGCTGTCTGCGCTTTATAAACTCTAACTTTCTCTCTCTTTCTCTCTTTCTTTCTTTCTCTATCTATCTCTCTCTCTCTCTCTCTCTCTCTCTCTCTCTCTCTCTTCCTTTCTTTTTTCATCGGCCTCTGTGTTTTTCTTGTTAGTTCTAGATTTCAGCTTTTGTTATGGGCCAGGAGGAGGCGGATGGGAGAGAGTGCCCCCCCTCTCTGAATCTTCTTCCTGGTCATGAGTTTACCGATGAGACACGGAGAGTTAGGAAGCATGACGACTGCGGACCTCGTGGTTCTGCAAGGAAATACGTGTCTCTCCGGCTCTCAAGAGTGTTTGTGCCTCGGTATGCGGGTGCGCGACAGTCCAA
This sequence comes from Hyphochytrium catenoides, assembly GCA_900088475.1. Taxonomy (NCBI): domain Eukaryota; class Hyphochytriomycetes; order Hyphochytriales; family Hyphochytriaceae; genus Hyphochytrium; species Hyphochytrium catenoides. The sequence goes on from FLMG01000988.1 coordinate 13,900, forward strand.
CGGTCTCTCTAAAGGGTCTATGAGTCATAAGGAGTAAAGCGTAGTAGCGGCACAGCTCGCCACACCGTAGCCTTTCCAACCAATGGATGACGCAGCCCCCCAACAGTGCGGTCTCTCACGTTGCCAAGCTCTTTTCTTTATGATTTTTTGACAATGAAGCCCTCCGTTTCTCCTCGCCTGGCCGGGTATTAATAAGGGCCTGTGAAGGAGATGAAGTGCACTTTCTTCGACCACCAGTAGTTTAAAACTGGCGGCATTTCCAGCTAATAATGTACACTGTGGGTCTATTAGAAGCAAAGGACAATAGCGAAATGGAAATCAAGTCTTTGATGAAGAGTTGGAGACAAGAGCTGAGAGCTGAGCAGCAATAAGAAAGAGCCAAGAATAGTCCTTAGAGGTGATTCCTAGATAGCAATCTCTATTATTAGATAAGGAAAGATGACTAATTGCAAGCACATGCGGCAACAACCAGCCACCGGCTGGCTTGAATGGTATCAGTAATGCTCTAAACAGAAACTAGAGGTACTAATGTGTAGCTCACATCCAGCGCTATGAAGGGGCACCTATACTCTCTAAGCTGTGTGGCCTTCTTTGCTATTGCTCTCTTCCTGAGGGAAAAGGTACGGAAGAACTGAGGCTAGGCTCGCTGCTTGTGCGATAGTCTGCGGAAGTGATAGATGCATCATATCTGCTGCCAGACAGACTTGCATTGGGTGATCATTGCGCGATTGCAAAGTGATAGGCGCAAGCTTAGGATAGCGCTGACTGAAGTGCGTCAAGACGACTGTCTCGGCCAGCATCTTCACTCCCACGTTAAGGGCTTCTGTCACAGTGCAATGGCGCTTGTCGAGTGCCTCTTGCTCCATTCCATCCTAGAGACCAGGAAGAGAACCACGGAGAGAGAGAGAGGCGGTCAGTCAAAGCATACTCGTAAGGTGGGAAGGACACACTCAAGGTAGTGAATGGAAGTATTTATCCCAAGGGAGTAGGCGGCCCCAGTCCGCTTCACTGTCTATTTCGCACCTCGAATGTAGCTTCGTGAATGAGCAAGGATGCACCCTAGTAGTCAGCGAGAGGTTGGGACGTTAGACTTCTTGAAGGGTGGAAATTCTGAGGATTTTAGGCATTCTGAGGATTGAGGCCTAATGAAGACAACAGCAAGTGATGACCTATATAAAGGGGAAGTGTTGGCGACGCGTATTGTGTACAGAGCTTGTGCAAAGAAAGAGAGACTCGTCGAGATAAGATGTGTTTCCTTTACCTGGCCTACTGAAACGAACTCTTCACTGGGTCGACAATCACCAGAGTAGGCCAGCTTCGTGCCGTCTGACAGTTGAAAGACCAATGCGTAGGCATGAGAGCAGTGTTCAACATGAACAGTGGTGAACCTAGCAGTGGATGTGATAACAGATTAAGAGGTCACGTCGTCAGTTGGACGCCATGTCAGGTCAGGAAGCCCATGAAGTAGCAAGCCTCAACGGCAACGGGTCGGCCAGACGTTGAACAATGACTTGCAAATAACCAGCCTACTAGATTCGATCAAAGCAAAAAAGATAAGCTAAAAAGCAAGGCTCCCAGAGATCAAGGAAGTTAGGAGAGGCAAGTAGGTAAACAGATGAAAACAAGCCTTACCTAGTAATTCCAAAAGAGTGCAAGCAGTTCAATGTCTCTGTGCATACTTGAGCTTCAAGTTCCGTCCCATTCCCGTCTGCTTGCATTACTTGTTGGTGCGAAAGGGTGAAGAGCTCGTTATTCTTGAACTTCCACTTCCCTTTGACTTGTGGTACAACATTTTCGTACGCCTTCAGCCAGGTCTCCATCTCACGGGGCGCAACCACAAGTAGCTGATTCCTCTGCATTCCAGTAGCGAAAAGGGCCAAGCAAATCAAATATGGAAAGAGCAAGATCAGTTTATGCCAAACCACTAAAAGTTCAGCACGATGAGAATGCATTAGCGCAGCATAGGGAGAATCGAGACCAGCGACGCTTACATCAAGGCTTCGTAACTCTAAGAACCTCAGCAGCCCAAGGTGGTGGTCCGCGTGCATATGTGAGATCCAGACTAGGTCTAGGTCCTGTAGGTTTATTGCAGTAGACGTGAGAAAGAGCGCAAATAGATGTGATTAGTATAGGAAAAGGGTGCGACGTCAAAGTGACGAGAAGCACCGGACATCTTTGGCAGAGCACGTCATATAGAAGGGAGGCATTAAAATGTTGCTTGAAAGTAGACAGACCTTAGAGAACTGAGATATTGGTGTCTTACATCAACAATAGCATAGACCTCAGGTCCGTACTTCCTCCACAGTTGTCCCAGTGTTCCTTCACCGCAGTCTAGAAGCAAATGCAGAGGCCTGCTGCCTGCCTTTCGTCGTACATAGATGCCGGTAACTGGTGTCAGAAGGGTTAAGTCAGAGCGTGCTGATATCAAAGTCGAAAAATGATGGACTGCAAACGGAGCAGGTTGCAATTCAGGAGGAACCCACCCGGCGACACAACACAGCCAGAACATAGGAGATTCAATGTGGCATTGACCAAACATGGGATCAGCGGCCTTGCGCCGCATAAGAATCGTTCACTAACCATTGCGATACTTTGAAGGAATAGCAGAACCTGTCCCCAGAAACACTATCTCCACTCCCTCTGCTTCTACTTGTTGGGCTAAGAGTTATTGAATCAGCGAATCAATGGCTTATCGGGCTTGCTGCAAGACAAGAACATGATAAAGGTTGACTACCGATTGTCTCCTTCCTGAAGTGAGAAATTAGCTCCCGTAGCTGCCCATTGTTGAAAAGCTCCTACGGAGATCAGACATAAGGAGGCATTGGACAGTGAGATTATGGTAAGGGTTCGAGGAAGTCCGAGCTGCGGAGTTCGGCAGACAGAGTTACCATGAACACAACGAACGGAGGAGGCTGGAAGAAGGGTGGGCCGAGGATAGCGTGAGAATAGCATACAATCAGTCCATCAAACGAGTCGCTAGCTCTCCTAGGTTTGTTTCTTACATCCTACCTCTTCAATTTCGGCCATCGGCACTCGCGTAATGACTTTTGAGGTACTATAGCCTTGTTTTGCAGTAGGTACTAAGGTGTACGACAGCAATGGTTCCTATACCATCGCGAGTTGCTTAAGATGTCAACGAATTGAAAGGCGATAGATTGACAGAGTACGTTCTCCACTATCGACAGACGTACCCCGAGCTTAACTCTAGAATTCAATCCTGTCAAAGAATCCTTTCTCTGCTCATCCTCTTCTGATAAGCCCTCACCAAACGGTAGCGTAAAAATGGCATTGTCTACCAAGGAGAGCCTGCAGTTGGCCAGAGTGGAAGCACGGAAGCTCGAGATGTCCTTTGCAACAGAGCCATGAACCTACAGACATATTGACCATCAGACAGACGTACGGCTCAACCCAAGGAGGCGAAGGCGGAGGTCACGAGACAAAAGAGAAGCACGGTAGACGTGCTTTCCTTCCTTTTGACTTCATGTACAGGGGTTCTCCCGCCGTGTGCTACCAGCTAGAAACTAGACATGAGAGCGCGTTGATAGCGCTACGGAGCTGCTAGACATACCAGCAAATGCTCTGTTCTTTGTCCAAAGCCCTCCACCCATAGCTGATATTCCCTCGTTTTAAAGACGGAGATGGGAGTAAGGTGCACACAGACAGAAAGAACCGCGTCAGGCTCTGGTTGTCCTCCAACTTGTACGGTCTTCAACCTATAGGTTGACAACACTTTGCTGTCTCTCAAGTGCTGGAAGGTATGCATATCGGGGCATTCGAGTATAGCTATGGGAAGGGTTAGCCAGTGATCAAAAGGCTGCCAAGGCTGGCGTTGTGGGGAGGGTGAGAGAATGCAGAGGGGAGATATAGCAACGCTGACAAATTGATAAGCAAAGAATATGATAGGTCAAAAGTGCTTGAGAGCAGTAACGTCTGCTGAGGTTCAGCCGCGTCCATCTACCTATGGCTGGCCCAGGGGTGGAAGGGGCGACTACATCTTTGGAGTATACGACCGTTCCATCATCAAGCTGGACGTCTTCACCACGCTGCAGTTTTCCCAGTAGTGGTCCTATTTGTGGTAGACGGGTGCAGGTAAGGACGGAAAGAGGCCAATTTACAGCCTCCATCTCTGCCTTTTTCACTAGCTCTTCTGCCTATTGTGTCACCAACACTTACCGCTGGGCACACCCAGTTCCTTTGCTCGTTTGACGAGAAGCTTGCCTGGAATGTCATTGAGTGTGCACAGGTAACTCACTAGGCTGCGAGTCTTCTCAGACTGCATGGTCTAAATGAGTCCGTTTCTAACGAGACCTTGACTTCAACATAGGTACCTCTAACACTACGGGTTCCGATTGGGAGGAAAGGAGATCCCGACGACTTCTTTTTCTTCCGGTGGATGCTAGATGCAGAAGAGAGGTCTATTAAGCGAGCTAAAAAGCAAGCGTAAAATAAAGTGACAAAATGACAGAGTAGATAGCGAAGGAAGACACGGGAATATGACAAGCTGCATTTGGATCATAAGAGACATAAAACAAACGAGCCTAAGCTTCTTCACGAAGTGTCCAGGATCAACGAAGTAAACCATGGTGGCAGACTATCGCGAACAAGGATTGCGCATAAGGTTTGACGAAGAGGCTAATGTTATAGATCCTCGACACCACCATGTACCCACCCTCACTAGGGACCACGATGGGCCTTATCTGAACTTCTTCTCTCTGAAACACGGAGTCGGCCTCCTCTTCCTGTCTGGCAGTGGCGTAGCACTCAGACAAGGAGACAGTGATGTCTGGCCTGAGGGACGCGACGTCCGTAGAAAGAAGAGTGCAGGGGAAGAGAGAGGGTTGGTTAAGCATTAAACTAAAAGGCGGGAGCCACAAGGGTTGAAGAGGAGGAGGTAATTGACCCTAACCTCCTAACAAAGGACTTGGTGGCGCTCATGTATTGCTCCAGGCCCTCAGGACCAACTATATCAAATGCCTTCTTGCCCGAATCGCTTAGAGTAAGGATGAGCCCTAAACGTTGCCAAGGTATATCGCAATCATTGGAGAAAGAAGAAAGGCAATAGGGTGAGGCCAGAGGCGCAGCTTGGAGGTACATCGAAAAGACCGACGGTAGCGAACGCTCCGAGAGGAGAAGGGATTGATAAGCGAAGGCTAAGACTCCAGAGAAGAAGCAATGTAAGAGAATGAAAATTGCAACGTAATTACGCCTAAAGAGACGGTGAGACCATCAGACAGGCACTAAGACTGGAGCAGGTGGAGATGACTCTCATTAGTCTCCTCACTGGCACCTGGCAAACCGCCCACGGTGTCGGCGTCCAGCTTCGTAAGGAAGATTGTGTTCAGTTTCCCTAGCTTGACCTTGTGCTCCATACAGAATCGTTGGGTGCCCTCCGCAACATTGAAGATGTATCTAGAAGGTATAGGCGGTTATGATGAAGAAAGGAGTAAAGACAGTTTGAGAAGAAACGGCACAAGAGGCAATTATGATAGATGACGAACTTTGGGAGACAAGCAGACACAAGTGAGACAACAGCAATCGAGCTATGGGAGACAGAAAGGTAGAAGATTGCTACGAGGGGAGAGACAAGAAAGCACAAGTGAGACAACAGCAATCGAGCTATGGGAGACAGAAAGGAAGAGGATCGCTAGGAGGGCAGCCCTGTCCAGTCAAAGGAAGGCCAAGGTACAGGCAAAGCGTTAGGGCAAGACGAAAGTGCAGAGGGAATGTCTCCCTGGCAGCCGTCTACCTGTTTAGGTCAGTGGCGATAGCAATGACAGGAGCCAAATCTCCAGCGCCACTCCCAAGAACCTGAAGCTCTACCTTCATCGTTCCAGAAACTGCTGATGGAGCTGTGGGTTTCTCTTATCCCTTTGCGCTTTTGGTATCGCTTACTATCTGGTTAAGAACAAGCAGTATCGCTTACTATCTGGTTAAGAAAAGCAGCAATGATGGTCTCCCCAAACCAGTGCCTTTACGAAGCTCACGGCGCCTCAATGGTAGGCCTCCTGAGGGCCGGCCGATGACAGACTGCTGGGCTCTATCTCCTTACTGCATCGCTCCTCTATCCACTACAATGCAAAGCAACATCACTCTGGATGTCTTCCGTTCCTTGCATCCCTCTCACAACAGCCTTCCTGTGTCGCTCGCCTTCTTTGCCTCCTCTTTCCGTCAGCTTTTGGCCGGCAGCAGGCCAGATCTAGAGCGCAATGCGGTGCTTCTGAACAGATGTCACGGAGCTCGTAGCAGATAATTCTGCGAAAGGTTGAGAGGCAGTGAAGCTTCTTATCCTCCCAACATCGACAAGAAGAGAAGCCAAACGATAGAGACAGACCAGGCAGAGATGTGATCTGTCTAGCAAAATTAGTAGACGCAGGAAGAGCCAGTGTGACCACGAGATAATAGCAGAAGGCAGAGAGATCCGACACGTCAACCATCAGAACAAACCCATTTACCGACTGGGCGTTAGCGGACGGCTCTTGCTGATTATTAGAGATAGAGATAGGTGAAAAGGCATGGAGTGTAACAATAATGTCAGGAGGAGAAAGGCTGCTTGCACTGTTTGGAGACAGTCCGCCATGAGAGCGCAACGTCACCTGTCCAGGCCCAGAGGAAGGTGAGAGGACGATGAGTTTAGTACCAAGATGCTTCTTGTCCAGAGACACGCTGACAGGTGATCGCTGCCACTCTCAATGGGAAGGCGACATATGTCTTCAAGGCCCTTGTCATTGTGAAACAGCTATGCTTTATTGCAAAAGACGTGTACATTTTAGGGAGGAGCTTGTGTCTCTACCAAAGCCTCCGAGCCGCGTGTATCGCCACCACTAATCTCTTTGGTCTCCATCGGATCAACTGCCAAGACGCTGGTACCAGGCCAGGAGGGCTCTGCCCAGAGGAAGGTGAGAGGACGATGAGTTCAGTACCAAGACGCTTCTTGTCCAGAGACACGCTGACAGGTGATCGCTGCTATTCTTAATGGGAAGGCGACATATCTTCCAAGGCCCTTGTCATTGTGAAACATCTATGCTTTATTGAGAAAAGACGTGTACATTTTAGGGAGGAGCTTGTGTCTCTACCAAAGCCTCCGAGCCGCGTGTATCGCCACCACTAATCTCTTTGGTCACAATGGGATCTACTGCCAAGACGCTGGTAGCAGGCCAGGAGGGCTCTGGCTTAACTTGTTCAGGAGCGACGGGTGATCTCGACGCAGAGAGGTTATAGTCATCTTCCTCTTCAGGGAAGAACACTCGCCTTTTGCTATCTGGCTGTGAGCTTGCGGAAACGACGCTTCCGGCAGTACTTGTTTGACTGCTTTCACCCTCTAATGGCGCCTTCGGAGCATTAACCACGAAGGGTACCCTTGGCAGCCCAAAGTAGAACCTTGAGAAGCCCGTTATGGCCCGTCCTAAGTTTTGAATCAGTCCTGTGCTAGATGGCGTCTGCACTACAGGGGTGCTGAAGGGAGAAACAGGAAGGGGCATCTCACTAATCCACACATTCCACTCGATCAGCTCAAATCTTGCAGCATCATCTCTGTTGGGCAAATCTATCAAGAGACCGTCTTCATTCAACGCCAGAAACCTGCGGTGCTGTAAGAGCAGGAGGTGGAAAGTTAGCAGCGGCGATAGCGATGCTTCAGACGAGGTCAACGCAAGCTTGTAAGTGAATGTTAGCGAAACTCTTGGGGGCGAGTCTATGTGGAGAGGAAAGGGCTCCTCAGCAGGATAGACGCTCGACAAAAGGACTCGATTACTTTGGACAAATGGAGACTGTTGCGAAAAGTACCAAAAGAATGGCAGCTTATTACCTGTCTGAGGGCGATAAGGTCACCAAATGGGGTCAGCTCATATTTGAACCCAGTCGGGCTACGAAAGCAGCCACGACGCTGAAGCCCTACCGTCCGTGGATACTAAGAATATGAGGAAGGAAAAGCGGTGTGAGGCGCCTTCGACAATGTTAATTGTGGGAAGGTTATGAAGAGCGCACTTGGCCAAGAACATCTATAGGTCCGCAAGAAGGAAACACATGGCTGAAGGGATCCAAATCGTGCCAAGCAAGACCACTGCAAAGAAGCGCTTTCATAAAGATGGCTCTTATCTCTATGAGATAGAGACCAAACGACAAGGATAAAGGAGAACGATAATGACCGGACGGCAAGCGCAGAAAACGGGACGGGAGAATCTTGCTCGACGTAGCGATGACCTACCTGAGTGAAGGGTTTGCAATAAATATAAGTTAAATGCTCGTCGTGCTGGAACTCGACCACCGTATAGTTATATCCGTCCTGGTAGCACTTTAGCCGCAGCTTAGCCGCTGCATTGCGAGGAACTTGCGAGATTTTCCGTGCGTAGAACTTTCCTCCTTCCTCGCATAGCACGTAATCGCTATTGACGCGGATCACAGCTACAAAAAACACCTCTTAGTCCTTGGCTTGGAAGTACTTCCTACAGCCTGGGCTACAATCTATAACACGTCGTGTTCCTAAACTGCTGACACTGTAAACGCTCACTCAAGGTCGGGTGCTCTCTTCGCCCCTATTCTACCTTGCGTCTCTCTTTTCCCGTGGCATACGTCCATGCATTCTGGCTGCTACTGTCTACCTCTTACCATGAGAGCCATTCAATTGCTGGACTTTCTTTCCTTCTTCTCTAGCTATCCTCCTAATGTCCTCAATCTCACGCTCAAGAGCATCCAGTCTGTCTATATCCCATTCCCTATCAAAGGGAACCTTCGACGAGCGACGAATGAGACTTTGCTTGCTCCACTGCTTCCCAGTCTTGCACCAGTAACTATAGACCAAAAAGGATACATGGTGGTAAGCAAGCTGCCTTCAGCGAGAGAGCCCAAGGATGAACACAGAACAAGACCCCAGTAAATCATAGGTCTTGCTAGTTCGGGATAAAAGTTTAGCAACCAATATTGTCAATCAATTTATCCGAAGGAACGTCAAAGGCTGAGAGGCCGACAATGTGTGGGTTAGATTGGAAGGTAGGCAAAACCCCATAACATCACAGCCTGACTAAGAGTAAAAGGAAGATAGAGAGAAGAGTGTCGTTTAACAAGAAGTAGAGCAGCGTATAGTAGTATTTGCTTCTTCCATCGCCGGCTACCACTTTGCATTCACTTACGCAGCATGCTCGCAGTTTTGTGTCACAATGTTGAAGTTGCCCTTGCCCAGCCCCATCAAGAATCTGCAACGGGCAAGCACCACCTCTGGGATATCACTGCGCTCCAAATGTACCTCTCCCCAGCGACTGGTGATCTCCAATAAGCCTGACGTGTTATAGTGAATAAGCCTTAGATTCTCTAGACCTCTGCCATAGATAAAGTCCTTCAGGGTCGAAACGCGCCAGTGAGAGTCTGATTGGGCAGAGGCGACATCTGTGAGCGGCGACCAGACGTGAACCACAAGGATTGAGTCTACGTCTGACCCAGACTGGAATACTATGCCATGATGGGTGTACGTGATCGGCCAGCGAGATGTATCCCTAAGACAATGGAAGAGGTAAGTGATGCGGCGTGGGAGAACAAAGGCAAAGAGTCCAAAAAAATGACCATGAGGGAGCAGTGAACAAGCGAGAAGGAGAGCATTTAGGATCGAGAAGCAGCAAATTGAGAGCGACATAATCAACCAAGGCGATGCCGCTCTTATTGAGAAGTAAGCGAAACGAAGAGGGGACAAAAGAATTGCTAAAGAAGGCAAGACTCTCACCAGATGGCAATATGGTCTGCTGGGCGAAGAGAGGTAACATTGTAAACTCGGGTGAGCTTCGGCATCGTAGCTCCTGGACTTCACGCCGATGGCAAACAGATCTCAGGGCCGAGTGTCCCTTTTCCCATCGATCCGTCTAGTACTGCTGGCAGACGTCTCGCTGCTTGACTTGTCTTCGAGTACGTTCCAATAATGTTCAAACCTTAACCCACGTCACCGGTTAAGATCTCGGTACGCTTGAAGTCACCAAGCAAGAAGGAAAGAAGTCGGCGCACAGCACGCTCTAGCTCTTTGGCCTCTATAGAACTGTCTTTCGCTGCTTTTTTAAGTCGTCTTCTTCGGCTTCTACTTCCGGCTTACTGCTTGCTGCAAGGCAGGAGCTAATGCAGGTGTTAGGCTGCGGCCACACTTTCCGACGAAACGCATTCTTTCTTCTTGCTGCTACATCGAGTGCCCGCTTCCTCGTTTTTTGATTACCCTCTCATGACTGAGCCCGTTCTCAATGAGCCGTAGGCCCAAAGAACAGGGCGTAGATGGACGATGCAACGAATGTCCAAGCAACCAAGAGACGAAGAACGGTCAAAACTATAGAGAACAGACGATCCTTAGTTGAAAGCGAGGAGAGACAGAGATAGACCCGGAACGAGGAGAAACACGCGGTACTTAGGCAGACAGAGAGACGAAAGAGAGAGAGATCAGCCTCGAGGTAGAGTTAGAAGAACGAATGAAAGATGTCTGGCTCATCACACTGAACAGAGGTGGGGAGGGCATGCCCGTCCCCGCAGCTGAATAGAGACTGTTCCGCGTATCTCATTTCCTCTCTATCTCGACGGCCCTTTCATCTCTTCTCCCTATCTTCCTGTCTCTTTAAGGTATATATCTACCTTTTTTCCTCTCTCTTCACTGCTCTTCCTCTCTCCAGCTGCTTACCTCACCCATGCTCTGACTAGAGAACTGTGTCGCCTGTCTCATGAAGTACCTTCCCCATCTGATCCTCACACCACGCCCACCCATCCCATCCAAATTATTTACAAGGTTCTTGACACTACCCGTTCGCCCAGTTGCTCTAGTAAAAGCATAGGATGGGTGTTCAGACTTTCGTACGACCTCGTACTTCGGTGTGCAGTAACTGACATCCGTCGTTGTGGTGGGCGAAAACGAGCGGTTATTATTTTGTTGTCACAAGGGAAGATTGCAGATTGGGGGGGGAGGTGGGCTGCTGAGTGTGAAGTGTGAAGAGCAGGCCAAAGAGGTAGAGGACTGGGAGAGAGAGGGAGATTGCGAGGTTTGTAGGAATATAACTGGCAGACAGAGGGAGCCACAATGAAGCAAAAGAGGGATCGTGATATCCCAATGAGATAGATCTTGAGTGAGAAAGAGCAAGAGAGGAGAGGGCCAGGACCACAACTTATCTAACAGACAGACAGAGTATGATGGGGTCATAGAACACAATAAGAAGTAGGAACTCAATAGATAGGAGAGCGAGAAAGGAGGATGAAGCACGATCGCTCTTTCAAAAAGAATCATCGTCATGGCGGCGATGATCTGCTGGCGGCGAAAGATTTTTTGACGGGAGAGGAGTGATAAAAGAGAAAGAGGTCGGGCCTGGCCTTCCTTGTGGCCGGTGTGAAAGGCCCGTCATTATCCCGCTAGTTATGGACGCTTTTGGACAGATATTATGCTTCGAACAGAAGAGACGCAGCCGACGGTAAATTAGTCAACACACACGAAGTGCATAGACCTTTTATCAAGAGACAGCTTCTCTGGCAGCCTTGAAAGACTGTGCGGAAACACATCCGTACAGTTAGGAAAGTTCCTTTAGATGTGATGCTCCCTTTGAAAGTCAGATGTGGGCAAATACAAAGACTTCCGGCAATTAATTGCGGATCTTCTGGCTTGAGCTCCATCAGAGTTGTGAAGAAATTAGTGTCACATCTTTCTTCTTCTACTTGCACAGCACCATTGTTGGGTTAACACTTGAGCCCCTCTCTACTTCATAATTTGCTTCGCTCTCCCGCATTTTCGCATGGGCCGAGTCCGTCTGCGTTTTTTATGGCTTGAACGCGAATACCCATAATGATTTTTCATGGTCTCCCAGTGGATGGCGATGATAGGGTCGATTCCATGGTAGAATAGTGACTCGCTATGAAGCTTGAAGCGTAGGACAACGCTTCCTACTTCATCATTGCTTCGCTCCCGCATTTTCGCATGTGCCTAGTCCGTCTGCTTTATGGCTTGAACGCGAATACCCATAATCCATAATGAATTTTCAAGGTCTCCCAGTGAATGGCGATAGGGTCGATTCCATGGTAGAATAGTGACTCGCGATGAAGCTTGATTCAACCAAGGACCAAGGACTAGAGCTTTGATGAAGCGTGGGACAACGAGTAAGTAGTCTCTTAAAGAGAGAAGAATGAAGAATGCTGGGATCTGAGTGGATACGGAAGGGCAGGGCAGGGTCTACAGGAAAGAGAGGAACGACAGTTGAAAAGAATTCTGACCAGGATGAGCAAGCTAAATTGAGACGTTGCAAGACAAAAGCACTCGTCTCCCTGGTGCAGAACTTTCTATGAAGCCAATCACACAGATGTGAAGGGGAAAGAAGGAGAGCGATGGCGTAAACTGCTATGATCAGTAGTTACTGTTTTACCATGGACAGATCCATATTCAACAGAGCGGACAGGAATTGCCCTTGCCTGTCCTCCATGGTTCTTCAGATGGCGAATAGCGCGGTCGTTAGCTGAAAGTCTCATAAAATAGACTAGCAGATAGCTATAAGAAACTGGTTGATGGAGAGGACGCAACAATCAGCGCCCTCAGCATGAAGCCCTCTCCTCTCACTACAACCATGATAAGGACCCTAGAAGATGCGTACGTCTTTCAAGGGAGCCTTCCGCGAGATCAATAGGCGCTTTCTCAATCACTTCTGCCGTGCGCTCCTAGCAAGTCCACAGCTAAAAATGGAGAAATGGTAAAGGGAACGAACTCGTCGTCGAATCTGCGCCTCCATCCCTTGACGTCGCTATGATACCGTTGGCAGGCGGACGGGTCGTGAAGTTAGCGGCTGATATCCTCTAGCTTTCTCTTATGCGAAGACTCCGTGCCGAGCTTGATTTCAATCTGCTTTGGAGCGATGTTGAAATGTCGACTGTGCCGTGGAGATTCAGGCTTTATAGTCACACTGCCGCCGGCGCCTTCGGCCTTTCTCTGCAATAAGCGAATGTAGCTGTTAGCAAAGAGACCGAATGCCACCCGAAATATAGCAGAAAGGTACTTACACTTCGCATGCTGATATTGGGTGAAGCGAGGCAGAGTTCTGGTGGTGGTAAGTGAGGCCCGATCTTGTCGGGAATGGGTGGTAAAGGAATTACGTTTCTCAGATCTGCTAGCTCTAGGAGAAGCTGCGTGACATCCACAAGATTAGTCATAGGTTATTGTTGCATCCCATACAGCCACCTACATCTCTGGGTGGTGGCTCTTGGGTACTGAAGTTTGACCTTGACTTGACCGCAAGCTTGACGTCCTCGACATTGATTTCCTACATGTACAATATGAGTCTCTGATGTCGTCTTGCAGGGCAACAACCTGTCATGGCGCCCTACCTGTCGGTCGGCGAAGGAAGAGAATTCTTGAGCTTCTGTGAGAACCTCTGAGATGTATCCTGGCAATGAAGAAGACATGAGATTAGCTTCTCCAAGCAAACCTCAAACCAGCAATAATATAACGTACGATGCATGTACTCAAGGAGCTGATGCACGACTTTGCTGTCGTACTTGGTCTCCCCCATCGTATGCAACACATGTGTCTGAAAAATGCACTTTAGTTTCTGGCAGTAGCTATCAGGCAACCCAAGCATACCATCAGTTTTGCATCTATTGGGGCGCTCTTCGTGTCAATTGTCTTAGACAGAGAAGGTTTGGAGCCTTCAGACTTTGTCGGATGAGCTTTGGGTGACGTAGCCATGGCTCAGCCTTCTCCAGGTTGCCGCCGTCAATCACGCCCAAAGATTATCAGATCTCGCCCTTTCTTCACTACCACATACCGCTACCGCCGTCAGAGCAAACCCCCGAAAGCTATTGCCCAGAAAGCTCCACGACAGGCAAGCTTCAGGCCCAGATGATGACTGATTCGCCGAACATCGAGACTCAAACATGTCTGCAACTACGGGAAGAAGGAGGTGATCATCAAGAGATGAAGACCGACTTGCCAACTTGCTACCGTACAGGTACCAAGTACAACTAGCACTTCCTTGTACTTGTACCCCTTGTACTTGAAACAAACGCCAGGCTGTACCACGAATGTACCCCAGTACTACGTTCTACAACAACGCGCACTCTTTCTACAGCAAATTGCCCCAAAATGCTCTCAATAATTCCGATAGATTGATCTTCCCAGTTCCTCAAGAGAGCAATAGTCTCTTTATCGATGTTGTGGAAACATTGAGGCAAATGGCAACTTTAATCCTTAGAACAGCTTTTTTACGAGCTACGAGTAAGAAAAGTGCTCGAGGCCTTTAAAATAGCTCTTGTTATTTTATACTCCTATTTTACCGTTTGTTATAAAGAGGGAGAATAGCTACTACCTATAACTGCGAGGTAAAAGAAGAAGAAGAAGGAGAAGGAGGAGGAGAAGAAGAAGAATGACAGAAAAATCAAGAAGAAGAGACAAGAGAAGCTATAAAATTTTCGTCTCGTCCTCAGCTCGATATATTTATGCTGCTCTCTTCGAGGAAATGATGATAAATGAGAGTGACCGTAGTCCGCTGACTGCTACCTTTATTTCCTCCATGATAGACGAGAAGGCTCTATGAGAACGACGAGGTGGCCAACTCATATTTGCATCATATCACTTCTTTACCGCGACGCCTCCCCTCCATTCGGTAATCAAGAACCATGCAGAGGTTTAGAAGCAAACATGAAGTCGCAAAGACACGTTCCAAGACGACAGCAGTGGTAAGGAAACAAGAGAACATAACTTTCTCTATTAAAGCTTCCCTTATTACATCTCCATCGTCATCTATATTATTACATCTCCATCGTCATCTATATTATGGTACACAATGCCCCTCTGAAGCAGCAAGGGCTCGGAACCAGTCCTCGCGACTCATTTCGATGTGGACGCCAGTGGCGTAGTCCGCGACACGAACAAAGTTAGTGCTACCTAGAATGGGTAGGATACCAGAGGGATGCTTGGCGAGCCAAGCCACACAGAGGGCTCCAACACTGGCATTGTTGTATCGTCCTGACATGTCTTCAAGGGCCTTCCGCAACCGTACAAATCTCTCCTCTTTGGAGGTAAAAATGCCGCCGCCGCCAAGGGGCGACCACGCCTGAGGTTTAATCCGGAACTTCTGGCACTGATTGAGAGTGCCATCATAGATAGTATGCAAGTCCGAGACGCTCACCGAAACCTTAGGCCAAAAAATGAGTCAGTAAATTGCAGAAGGAGGTGAGGAAACGTGACGAATGGGGTATGATAGAGTAGGATGGGGCACCACCTCACCTGATTAGTGACTAGCTTGAGACCCTGCTGCTCCATAGCAGTTTGAAGCAGGTCGAACTGAATGGGAGTGAAATTTGATACACCAAAGTACTTCACTTTGCCATCTTCTTTAAGTCCCTTAAACGTCTCCGCAATCTCATATGGGTCCATGAGCATGTCCGGGCGGTGAATCAGCAGCAAGTCGATGGTATCAATCTTCATATGCTTCAAAGAGTTCTCCACAGAAAGCAGAATGTGCTGGAAATGGTGATCAGCAATTCTGGCCAGAGAACACGAGGCACGATCCGGGTAACTGATCCTCACATACCTCCTTGGAAGTGTCATACATCTTCAAATTGTATGGAACTGGACAATTGGGTCCGTGCAGTATAATGTCGCACTTCGTAATAATCTGCACCTGCTCCCGGATCTCAGGGTATTTTGTGAAAACCTCTCCAAGTGCAGCCTCGACTGTGTAGTCCCCATAAATATCTGCCGTGTCCAGCGTCGTCATCCCTAATGACCAAAACAGACACACTCATTCAACAAACGACAAGCAGTGACTGAGAGGCAGCAGGTGAGGCTTTGTACCTATGTCAATGCACTTGCGGAGCAGGTCGGCGATCTCATCGGTGCTCAGATTAGAGCCCCAGCTGGAGATGATATAATTAGCTGCTAGCTATTGCTGTACGAGCTGATGAAAAGCATCCTTACCTTGTAAGATTCATGGTACCATAAATAACCTTAGACACCCTCAAACCCGAAAGGTCTGTATCATCAATCGGAACAAGAGGGATCTTCGCCATCGTAGAGCTGAGGTTCTGGTACTATCTCTTGCTTATCGTGCGGTGAAGACAACTAAAAATCTCTGCTCAAATAGAAAAGTGGCGAGGGTTGTTATAATAGGCAACTAAAGCTGCCCTGCTTAATTTAATGAGGTTGCTGGGGCGTATGTCATCTACCCCGTTTGCTTTTGCAACCACAGACTAACGCTGTCATCTTCAAGGGCTGTCCTGTGGGTGGTCAAGTCTTGCTTTCTGCTTGGAGTGTACGGGTGCCGCCTTCACATAGCCAGTTGCTCCACTCCAACAGGTTAGCAAGCAGGCAATAAATGCTGGTTCTAGTGCTCCGCGAAGAAAGACCACCCCCATCATCACCTTCAACAAGTGCTTTCTTCTGCTCTTTTCTGTGGTAGTTCTAAAACACTCATCTTCACAGGATTTCTCTCTGTCCAAGCAGCGTTGAACGCACGACAAACTCAGCGTTGATGCTATTTCTCTCATTTCTCTGTGTCTCACTCTAGACCCCATATTCACTCTTTTTATCAGTAGAGATAAATCTCTTTCATTCTCTGTCTGAACTGCCCTTCGACCCTCGTTTACCTCCTTCCCAAGCCCAATTTTCTGACTCTCTTGAGTAATCTGCCTACAATCAAGTTCCAACACCCTTTCCTTCCTCCATCAAGATGATTGGACAACTCACGTAACAATACGCCACAGGCACCTATCTATAGTTATAGGCCCGGACCATTATTACGACATGTGGATTCTACCTGTCAGAACCTCAGCACCAGAAGACAACCAATATTCCTTTTTACCGGACACTTCCTTTCTTTCTCACTGTACATTGGGGGGGAGCCCTCGCGTTGTACCAGCATCATCATCACGCTTTCGTTGTCTTCAACCAAAGAAGTCTGAAAGCTTGTTTGCGACTGACTTTGAAGGCTTTACCTTGTACGAGTACAATCCTAGTATAGTTCTATAGTAGTAGGAGAGACAATACCAAGAATACTCCTAGGGAGATGAAAGCACGCGCTTTCACTGTTTATATAACTATGGTGCCATTTGCAACCCTATGAACACCACAGGCAGTGGCAGAATCCAGCCCGCAGGGCTCAGGGCGACAGATGATAGAACAGGGAGAAAAGCGATAAGGATCCGCCCAAGCAAAGCACCAACAAGCAACATCATCAGCCAGCTCGATAATCTATACAATTGAACTCACACTTTGTGATGAAAAAAAGCTCATATGAGCGCTCAACGCCTTTCTTAAAGTTACCTCGAGGCCTCTGCATAGACCGAAGAGGTGGCCGCATTTTCAGGCTGTCTGTACTCGCTGCCTCTGCGGTGATAATGCGTTACAACTCCCCTGGCCGCTTATATAAGAAGATACGGCAGCGGGTAGTGCTTGTCGTGAGCGTGATAACATCACCATTTTTAATGCTGCTGCAACTCTGCCACCTTTTGAAGAGAATTTTGTTGAGAAGGAATGTGCGGCATGCTGCCGTGAATTGTCACGAAACCACATCAAGTTACATAGCTGGGACTTCCGGCCTTCAGCTCTCAAGATCGTCCGTTGTAGTGTTATTTGGTGCTCCTCAAATTGCTATTATTATAACGAAAACGAGGAGCTAGTGGATCATAGGATCTTCTGTCTTCAACGTGATCGCCTCTCCATACCACCAGCTCATTGCCGTATGCCCTAAACTTACCTTTTCACCATGGCATTGCGTATGAAGAGGCAGAAGAACAATTCATAAGTGGAGACAGTTTGATGACAACTTGGGCAACAATTACTCTCGATTGGGCACTTAATAATGTATTATGCAAGCTTTCATTAAAGAGAGCGGCATCCGACTTTAGCTCAGGTGTGGGATTGGATCAGATCACGGCGCGAGGCTCCTGGCTTAGAAGCTGCCCGTCTATGATGAAATCAGCGTCGATCATAGGAAAGAAGTATCTTGAGATCATCATTTCCAACCCTTTTACCAGAGTTTGCGTACTACCGGAACCGGTAAGCTGTGAAAGGAGAAGAGGTTGAAGCTACTCTACTACTACCAAGGAGGATGGGAAAGATCAAGAAGATCCCTCAGACCAAGCGTACTCTAGGGAATGGATGGGTATTCACAGAAGGACCACCACGTAATAAGAGCAGCAGTATTGCAGTAACTTCCATTCACCGGTGCACTCTCAAAGGAAGAGGGTTCTCCTGCTCTTTTCCAATAACTACTTGTACTCGTTATCGACCGCCGTCTGGACCTGAGACTGCGCTCAGAGATTGAGCATCAGATGAAAAGTCAGTCAGTTTGACAGAACACGGCTGGAGTAGGAACTATGAACTTTTAGAATGAGCTCATGCAATCGGAACTCGGAACAACGATGCCATGACCCAGCATCAAGCCAGCTATCAAGCCTCGTATTACAGCAGTCAGAAGCCAAGGACAAAGAACAAAGAAGAATGCAAGGAGAGAATAGAAGATTTGATGAAGCTTGAACTGAACCATCCACCACCATCCATCCACTTTCTAGTCACTGCACAAGTCCATTATTATTATTGGTGTATGCTGGAGAGAACGAACCTCTTTAGTTCCAAGAGTGATCCGCACGATCTGTACAGAAACTACAACTACAGTCTCTAATAAAATCTTACCATAGAAGATCCTCTATAATACAGCTCCAGTTGGCTGGGCTGGAGCCGAAGAGGGATGTAAGATGTGTGGCACTGTCTGTATGCTCTAACTGTTAGTCATTATCGCCGTTAACGCCCCGCCACCATCACGAAACGGCATTGGGAGAGTGGCCTGTCTGCTGATGGTGAGAGACAGAGGTGGAGGAGGAGGAGGAGGATGGGACGGAGGAGACATGAGAGATGTGGAGTGCAGGAGAGTGGACTCCGGAGTAGTATGTCATGAGTTGCTGCCGGGACTGTGCATTCTTGGGCCTTCAGATGTCGCCAGGGAACGCTGATGATAGATAAGAAAGGAACGCAGGCATTCCGTCGTCCTAGTAGTGCGTGGTTCCTGCCTCTTCCAGTAACCCTTCGGCTACGGTCGTGTTCGTCCGCTCAGCAGCAAGCTTTGCCATCTCTTCCCTAGCAATTGTGTGCACATGGCTGCCACGACTTCAGGGCGATCTTCACCTTATCTTGTTGACGTTGACATCGCCACTACCTTTCTGACCAATTACCACGTTGCTCATCAACATGCTGCTTTGCCTCTTAAGTGAGTAGCATCTTACGTATCTGATGTCATCCCGAAGGCAACAAAAAGCCAGGCACGAGGATGATGGCATAAGGGCCTGGTAGAACCATAAGGTGCCAGTAGCCTGGATCAACTCTGACCGATCTACCAGTCTACAATCATTAGCCTTGTGCAACCAGCCACCACGAGATCCTAATTTTGAGAGCATACTGTCAAGAAACGAGAGTCCAACGCTTGGCTATAGCGCTTTGAAGAAGTCTCGACTTCTGGGGTAGATCGATGCCTTCATCCCTTTTTGGAAGCCCAGAGTGGCTCGATTTGTGCTAGCTCAATACGCCTTCTTCCAGTCATGCAGAGATTAAAAGTAGCCTGGAGCACTCTGCTCAACCGCTTAACGCCTGCTTTGGACTTGCCCTTCTATACAGGTATTAATAGAGAGAGTACATGAAGGCAATGATGCTACTCTCCCATGCCTTTCTTCAATTTTAACGGGTTCATTCTGCGTTGCACTTTACCTTCTGCGGATGTTAAGCGAGTCCCATGGTACCCCTGTTACAGTCGTACAACCGCCCACCTTGAGGGCTTGTCCTTGAGATTGGTGATAGTCTTCTAAACCTACCTTCTTGTACATTATCTTAGCTTTCTATGGTGGTGACATCTGTGAGGCCGCGTGGGCCGGGGACTATGACCTGGTCGAGACATTTTTGAAGCGTGGGGCTGACCCCAATGAGACTCGTGCCTTGGATAGGAACAAGGTGGGGTGATTAATCACTTTCCTGCTGCTTTTGTTCTCCAAAGCTTACTTGACTCAATGATCTTCTGACTGCGGGTCGTGGTCTGTTTTTCTCTACAACTCCACGTCGACTACTTCTTCATTCCTCTTCTATGTCGACTGCTCCTTCATTCATTCCTTTGCGTCCTAGGATAAGGAAGGAAAGAAGAAGAGAAAGATGCGTGATTACCAAGAAACTCCCTTATATTATGCGATCAGGTACTTCCTTTCCATGAGCATAGTAAGAGAAGGAACGAGGAGTATTGGTTCCTAGGCTTATTGGCTGCTGACTCTGGCCGGCTTCTCCTCCTCGTTCATGGTGTTGGTGAAGAGGTAGCATTGACAGAGAGAAGAAGAAAGTTAATCAACCGTATGAAAGTGAAAGGCACTACAGGACATGTCAGGTCCTCGTCCGTTATGGAGCCAAGATAGAAGCCCGCAACATGGTAAACTCTCCACAACAATCACGCTCTTTCGCTTCAGAAAGAGAGGGTGGGAAGCTGGGTCCTTCATAGAGGCGTCTCGCCACACTACGCTCTAATATGTCGCACTAACTCTTACTCCTTGGTCATCAGCTGCGTCAAACTCCACTTATGCTTGCATGTGCGGTTGGAAACTTCTCGCTCGTGAAGTATCTTCTCAGCCTGGGTGCGGACGTAAACAAGCATGATAACGTAAGCATAATAGAAGAGACTTGAATGCTATGAACAGCAAGGTAGAAGAAGGAGGAGAGGCGGTAAGATTGTCGGGTCGAAGAGGGGTCGGGGATCATAGCGAAGAGGGATTATGTGAATACTAGCCAGATGCAAGTTGAGGTCCATCTCTGAAGTACAATGCTTGCCAATATCGTTTGGTGCTGCTAGCATAATTGGCATTATCGTGGCCCAAAGTCACGGCGGAGATCGTCAAGATCATGCCTCATAACAATTGCTAACTGCTTCATTTGTATCCCATGCGGGCAATCGTCAGGCGAGTTACACTGCCTTGCACTGGGCTCTGTTTGGGGCTGTAGGGAACAAGAAACTGCACTTGCAGGCTTTTGTCGAAACAGAGAAAGCTCTAACCATAGCTAAGCTTCTTCTGGAGCACAAAGCTCCAACCCTTCCAAGGAACTCAACAAACTGGATAGTAGAGGTAAGTCCCAGTTATGCTCTATGTTACCCTTTTGAAGAAAATCGAAGCAGCCCTACTCCTAAACCCTTCCCAACGGGCAGGACTCTGACGTTCTAGAACTTGCGAGGCTCGTTCCAGGAGCTAGCAAGATCATAGAAGAGGCAAGGTCTAAAGAGACCGAAGCAGCTGGAGCACTGCCTGCTGTCATTACCTTATCACCTTCAGGTAATTGTTTGCAGCATTCCTATTGGCCCACAATATCAACCCTCCTCTCTATGTGAGGCTTCTTCGGCACTACCTTTACCTCTAAAATTGTGATGCGGTGAATCGATACAGAGGCTTCTAGGGCCATTCCTCGGCGGCAAGATGCCTCGAAGGCTAAAACACAAGCAGTACGAGAGATACGGGTACCCGTGAAAGGGCATGGCAAGGGCTCACAAAGAATTCAAGGACGAAAAGCGTCCATGGGAGTCTTCGAAACTGAAGAGGAAGAAGAGAAGAAGAATGAGACTCCGTGGGCGCAGGGAGACTCTAACAGGCAGTGGAAGAGACAAGGTCAGAGTCAAGGGCTGTCACTTCACAGATTCCTACTCGTATTAAACATAGTTCCAGCACCCATCGTTGTCTCCTTGGGTCTGACGTCGTTCTTCTATTCTTCTCCTTTGACTAACAAAAGTACCATTAAATTGGCTCTTTCTGCATAAATGTAGGTTATCTTCAGTGGGTAGCTGCTCGTCATCCTGGCGAGGCCATTCACCCCGAGATATGGGATGAAGCCACCGAGATAATGCGCAAGATGAGGGAGGAGCAAGAGTAAGAGAATAAATATGAACACTACTCTGACGCCTACAAGGTTCCTGAATGGACCTCATTGGCGCCAGATCGGAGCGGACTGCTCGTTCTACTCGACTCAGATTGAGCGCTCGGCTGCGGCCAACCTCCAGGACTGAAGAAGTCCTCTTCTTCTACATCTGAGTCACCCATCATAGAGCTTGACGGTGTAATTGTGTATGACGAGTGCAACGTCTGTCCAGCTCCGTTCACCTTTTGAAGGGCGCTCTAGTATCATAACACCGTCAGTTAAAGACCCAAGATGTCAGGAGATCTCAACGAACTGTTGGATAACACTTACAACGTCACTCCTTTCGGCGGGCGCTGGATGATGGTGCTCAGAATCCGAGGTAGCAATTGTCATTGCCCTCAGGCTTGACACGTCGGTTGAGGAGACGGAAAAGGTTGGCTTCATATAGTAATCTACAATGGTATCCATGAAGCCTTTTTTGGTGGATACAGGGGTCTCTGTTGCGCCCTGTCCCAAGATCCAGCATTTGAGCACATAACAAGGAAGCCCACTCTGCGCGCTTTGACCTACCGTTAATCTTTGTATCTTCAGCAGGTCCATCACTGTTCGGGTCAAGCCTCCCATCCCAAAAACCGTTATGAGCACGATTGACATGGTCGTACAGACGATTACCTGTTTATCGCAGGGTGCCAATAGTCAAAGACACATAACTATGCAGGTGCACAATCAAGGATCTTTGTGACAAGCTAAATTTTCAGCAGCTAAGTGGCAGCATTCCAGAGTTGACCATCGCTCTGAGCTGAGAAAAGGGGACTCCTACCTCCCTCTGGGCTCCAGGGAAGGTCAAACTCAGCGCGAAGGCGACGGCTCCCCTTAAACCAACAAACCATAGCATGGTTTGCTGAGACCAGTCCAGTTTCGTTCTAAGAGCCGAGATGATGGCGAGGTCAATGATGAGGAAGAGGTTCCTCGACACAATATATGGAGCTTACTGGCTGCACAGGTTCAGGCAAAGCGAAATGGGGTAGACCAAGAAAGCTCTCGATACCAGGCACGCCATCAGCGACACGAGTATAAGGGGAAGATTCCAACCGATTTGAAGGGAAAAGAATGATAGTCCCAGCCCTGCCAGAGAAATAAGCCGTTAAATGTAGGTGGCTCGCTATGTGAATTTGCTCACTAATAGAGCAAGTACTTACATAGGAATACCATCGTCTCAGCAAGATACGCCAGCAACTTAAAGGTGTGAGTGACACTGTCGGGCCATTAGTCAGAAGACTCCCAAAAGGGCAAGGAGAGCTACGTTGTACATGGAGATTGCTTACATGGATCGGCTTTCGGGAGAGAGATTCTTGTGGGCAAGGTTTCTCATAGTGATAGCTGATAAGAGATAGGAAAAACCCCTAATCAGTAAAACGCAAGGCATCTTGTACAGTATCAATAGTCCTGAGCAAACCTGCGAATGCCACCGCCACGATGCCACTCATCTCCAATACTTCAGCTAAAAGGAAAGGGATGTACGCGAACAGAACGTAAATGGAGCACTGTGTAGGGCAAATGACTCTGTTAGATTTCATTGCCCATCGCTTTGTTCTCAGTCAGAAGGTAGATGGAGAGTTGAGGTTAGGTGGGGCGGTGAAGTAGAGGCAATAAGATGTAAGAAGAGCCACCTAATCCTCAGCGAGAGTCCTCGGCGTACCTCATGTAGTTTATTGCCCCTAAGAAAGGTGTGCTTAAGCAGCAAGGCGCAGATGCAACCCATAACAATTCCCAGCGCAGTGGAGCCAATGAAGATCAATAAGAAGTCAAGCCCAGCTAAGAGCAACGACTGCGCCGAATGCGTATAGCCGATAAATTTGGCGGAGGTCTCGTAGAGGACCAAAGAAACTGCATCGTTCAAGAGAGACTCGCCGAAAACGATGTAGAACAGTGTAGGTTCCTGCAGCAAATTATCGTCACGCAAATATAAAAGTTGTCGGATAACATAGGGAAGAGATATCAGGTCCTAGAGGCAGAATAACGGTACGCCAAGGAATCGCAGTAATTACCACTTGGTGCTTCTCGAAGACTGAGAGAACCGAGACAGGGTCCTGCAGGACAGGGAATGTGAGTAGTGACTCGTCCAAGAGACAGAACAAAGAGCGGAGAGTTTATTAAGCGGGAAAGCAATAGAAGAAAGCCATCACAAAGCTGCACAGTTATCTGGGTACGGACCGTCGCACTGATGAGGGCGCCAAACGTCAGGCATTCCGCAAATGAGAGCGAAAGGCAGAACCCTGACTGCCCGGCGAGCCACAGTAAGGCTCCAAATATCCCGCTGGAGATTAATGGGCCAACGACAGAAAACGAGAGAATGGCAGTCAAATGCTCGAACAGGTATCTTCTTTTGATGCTGTATCCTACGCGTCCCGGAATTGCTTGTAAGTGTCCGAACCCTTGAAGCGAGGTCATATTCCCACTTACTCACCGCCATTGAATAATATAGGGGGAAGCAGAAGGATAAAGAAGTAGTCACGCTTGAAAGACATTAGCTGTGCAGCGCAACGGACGATGTTAGTGCGTATCCTTAAGTACTGGTGGCTTAAGGTCCGTCGAGCCTCACCGCATCCGTTGTGTCTGTCCGGATGATCCTAAACAATGCGCTGAAGGTGATTCCAACCAGTACTGCGGCTATTGCAAAGTGAGAGGTAACGGCTTCAATGATTCAAGGAGATTATGAACCATATCCCAAGCCACGCACGTACCTCCAGCCTCAGGTAGGTATCGCAGGTTCTTTCTGTGGACCCAATTCATCGCGAACAGCGATAGCGTGACGAGCAGTACCAGCAGGGTGAACAGGGAGCTGATCTCATAGCGGTTGTTGGTGCCGAAGTTGTACTCGTTTAGCTGATAAGGGCGATAGGCTGCCCCAGCTGCGTCCGATGCCAAAAAACGCTCCATCTGTCCTTCAAAAACTCAAAAACTCGACGATGAGAGAGGCTCAGCCAAGTCTTGTGATCAGGATGCAATCAGCAAGGGGTGGTTGCTGGCGATGCCCAACCTCTTCCAACCTCTCGCCCCTTGGAGTCCGTGAAAAAGAGGCCAGACAGAGGGCAAAGTGGCAGGGCGGTGGTGAGACTTTACACGCTTCTGCGGCCCAAGACTTATGCCGGTGGCCTAGTTCCGTGTCTCTCAAAGTGTTTGTCCTAAGGTACGAGTACACGTACAAAGTTCTTCCCCTCTGGATCCCCGCAAACTTGACGTCTGTCTGACTCCTTCCGTTCCCTTTAGACGGAGCTGCTTATGTGATTACACAGAGGAAGAGGAAACTTCTTCGATGTCAGTCTCTTGGTCTGTTGAAAGAAAGCAGCAAGAAAACGCAGATTGTACAACTGTACAATCAGAACTACATTGAGAATCCAGTGATTTGCTGTGTATGTTGTGCCCTGATTACGGTACGTACAGCTGTACGTACAGTACTGATATTGAGGAACGTTTGTGCATACAAAAGACATGATGAAGGAAGGGTGTTCTTTCCTTTGTGCAGAAGCAAGAGGCGTCGATGGTGGATCACGGCACTGCGCTGCCCGCTGAATGGATGTGCTAGTGAAAGGCGGCCCGGCCCCCACATGGAAGGATATGAATACTATCGTAGAAATCCCTTACTTTTGCACTAAGTGAGTCGTGCTGCAAAACGAGGTTGAATGAGAATGAGCGAAGACTTAGATTAGCGAAGACCAGGGTCTGAGATGTGGAGCTTTTTTTTAGAGGTTTTAGGTCATTGTTATTCTACAGGCGTGAGATAGACGTAACTGTGTGGTGTATGCAACATGCTTAGTTGCGCAGGTAAGCACAACTGTACATGATACGAGAAGGGCTATGTGTTTAGTCCTCCTTGATCTTGGGCGCAAGATAGAATCGCATGTAACCGGAGGTACCTACTGCGTACTCAACAACCACAGGGACGTCGGGGGACATTGAGATAGTGACAGTGTCAGATAGAGGAGCCCCTTTCGTAAAAAAGCTAAGGTAGCGCACTGCAAACTCTAGCTGAACCGGCTCTTCCATTTCGATCGAAACCGCATCTTCTTCCTTGTCGACAGCCGTGGACTGCTTAAGAGTGATGTTGCCCTTGCCAATGTCGCCATCAACTGAGAACTTGACACCTTCCTTGGTCACGCCGATAGTGCAGGTCTCGCCAAGAGGAGAGAGGTCTCTAATAATCTGGGCATAATCCTTGGATGGCATTTTGATGGTAGCCTTGTACTCTGTGTTGGGAATTCCCAAATGCTCACTATCAATATCCATAAGCTTGAGCTCAAAGTCCGAGATTCTTTCTCCCTTAGGAGCCTCAAATACTAAAGTCAGCTTGTCTCCGTTGTCAGACGCCTTGAGAGTGATAGCATCTTCGTTTCCTGCGCACTTCAAAATTTTTGACATGGAGCTCATGTTGAGGCCCAGAGAAACCGGACGATCACATCTGTAGTGGTCAAACGCATCTTCACGAAGAAGAAGAGAGCACAAAGACACGTGTGACGAGTCCATGGCCTGATAAGAACGAATGAGGATTAGAACTGCACATTTGCAACTTTATCTGAGGCGCCACCAATACCTGTAGCTGGATTCCAGATTGAGAGCAATCCAGATTTGCATCTGTTACCAAGTCTTTCATGGACTCGATAATCATCTTGAGCAACTTTCCTTGCACTAATCTTGCTTCAAACATGGTTCCTATGTATAATAAGCTAACACCTGAACTAAACTTGTGCTGAGCAAGGTGTCTGCAGATCGGAAAGTCTCTGTCTGACGTCTTAAACGGATGATCGCCATAAGGAGAGGACTTGGAGCGGAGCGGCTGCGGATGAAAGAGCTCAAAAGGAACAGTGAATTCGAGGAGGGGTGGGTGGGATTGCAACGAACCAAATTAGATATCGCTATGCAACTATAAAGGCCGAAACTGGGTGGGAGCTCACCTTTGTTTGGAACCTTAAGTTGGCGCCAAACGATGAACGAATAGCGTGCGCTTCTTGGGATAAAGCGTTGGACTTTAAGCCTCTCTTTATAATAAGCATAAAGCGGACTCATTAGGAAATGAGTTACCAAGTACAGATGAAATTATCCGATATATGGTGTCTCTTTGCAATACACTGTACGCACAATCTTTCAAAAATCCGGTTTGGAGCTCAACACAATTTACTACCAGAGTTTCCCGCCAAAACCTGGCGCCTGCCTTTCGCATTAGAAGAGCCTCTGTTCTGTGTCCTCTGTCTTCTAAAACTTCCTCTGTCTTCCGATGAGCTCCTTCAATGCGCTCAAGGTTGAGCAGACCCTGTGTCGTGCCCTGCAGCTTTCTGCTTGTGTTGCGCCGACCACATTGTTGCTGTACGGAGGTCAGGCTCGGATACTCCTATCCATGCTGTTGATCATATTGCTAGTCAAATCCTACTATGCATGCTCTTGATCATACTGGTGGTCAGGCGTACCCTCTCTAACGCGGACAGATCTCGAGTGAGATTAAGAGATACCCTGTATTATTTTATGGCGTAGGTCGCAATTGTCATACATCGACCTAATAAACTACGTTATCACTTGCCCTTTTCTACTAAATGTAAATAAATATGAGGGAACATATAGTTTGAGTGAGTCGGTGGCTACTCGATCATGTGATCTGGACGGGTACCTGCGCTGAACTCTTCTGAGGTCCGCCAAAGCCTTCATGACCATGGTCGTCCACTACGATCGACAGCGAATCCATCTTACTAATAGCACATGCTGTGCCCGACTCACAGCGGTACTTCAGGGTTGTCAGCACCTGATTCACCATAGAAAGGGTTCCAATAAACTCTAGAGAGGTCTTGGAAACCATATTGACATATAGCCCTGGGAGTCTGCTGACCAGCAGTCTGCCGCTGGTTGTTGTGACTTCCACAGTAATGGTGGAGTTCCGTTCAACACCAAAGCCGTCGACCAAGAACTTCTCGTCCAGATCGACATCTGCAATCGAGATCATGCCAACAGTTGTGTCTTCATCCACAACCGCCGTAATGGGCGAGGAGGAATAAGAGATAATCGGCGGATCGTTGACGGGGAGGATTTTCACAGTGAGAACTTTAGAAACCGTGAACGAGGGTCCTGTGTTATCCGGCCCAACTGCATCATGTACCGTCACAGATAAACTGTCGTCACCATTGATGTCGCGTCTTCCAGTGTATTGTACTATCCTCAGGGCTAGGTTAACATCTGTTAATGTTCCCTGAAACTGGATGCGCCTGGAACTGGTAGAATTGCCTACAAGTATAACTAAGGAGGGGGGCACAATTCCGAGTGTCAATAGACCTTTTTCACAACTGAGCTCTACGGTCAGCAGCCCGGATCCAATATCCACGTCATTGATGGCGATTGCTTGATCCACTTCGAACTCATCTACGAAGGAGCTCATGGACCAGGCTTCCCGATAGATATCAGACAGCTTAGATGACACTGCCGTCACTTTCTTAGCCGGGAAGTACAAACTGGAGCTTAGAGGTGTCAGAGAGATAGGAAAAGCTCTATCCAGGCTTGTTACATCTACCACGAAGTCGGCATTCGTTTCCTCAAAAGCTCTTCTTGTACCTGCCTCTGTCCCATCAGTAATCCAAAGCTCTTGGCCGCCAGATTGGCCACTAGCAACAAAGTATAACTCGGTGGTAGGAGAGCCGCTAAAATGCCATCGCGGCGTGAAGACGGTGAAGTAGGAGGCAGATGAGCTCGCCGACCCAGGGAGCACATCCAGAAGTAGGAAGGTCCCCTCATTGAAGCCATTACTCCGCCAGAGCTCAGAGCCATGAGTGCCATCAGAGGCTTGGAAATATAGAATGCCATTGAAACTCGTTAAATACCGAGGGTTCGAGGAGGCAGTCTTTCCTCCAGAAATAGGAGAAGTGTTGATGTCCTTCACCAGCGCAGCAGACTGACTGACCATATCGTACTTCCATAACTCGACGCCATGAGTCCCGTCCTCTGCCGCAAAGTAAAGCGTGTGGTCCACAACTAAAAGAGAGCTTGGATCGGAGCTACTTTGGCCTGTGAGGTCAATCGTGTGGAGGGAGACAAAGGGGACCCTAAGGACAAGTACAAGGGGATGGAGTGGCTAATGGCAAGGGAGGGGGAGTTGACTCAACACCCAACTAAATAAAGAGAAGCTTGTGGCACATTTACCTGGGTTGATGTCAACCACAATCCTTGTCCCAGCTTGTGAAGAGTCTGAGAGACCCCTCGCGATCGGTTCAAATCTGGAGACGCCATCGCTAACCCATAACTCGCGGCCGTAGGAGGGTGTGAAAGCAGTGAAATATATGTGCCCAGCATGTGCTGTCAAGTACAGGGGGTCGGAGTCCTCTGAGCCTTTATTGATGTCCGCAACCATAATGGTCCCTACACAACGCCGGAAACTTAGTAGCAGAAAGCCATACAGTCAATTATTTTTATGCTCACCTGACGCTGTGCCATCTGTACGCCAGAGTTCTCTGCCAAGTAATGAGCTGGTAGCCGCGAAGAGAACGAGGTCGCTGTTTAGTGATGTCATAAAAGCAGGGCTAGAGCTTCGTGTCCCAGGGTTCAAATCAGCCAGTCGTCTCGTCCCGGCTTCGCTGCCATCGGACACCCATAGCTCCGCCCCTGCCCCACGTAAGCACGGACTGTCCTTATGTCTTTCGTCAGCTCTTTCTTCGCAGCGGTTGCTTCCTCGCATGCAGACAATGCCAGCAAACTCATTCGTATTGAGCCCTGCAGGGTCATACTCTACTACGTTGCTGTCCTTTCTCCCGGCATGCTTGAAAGCTTTCGTGTTCACTGAGTCCGAGAACCTGAAATGTGTCCTTTTGAGCCCACCCCAGAAGAAAGCATCCCATCCGCATTGGTGCCAGTAAACGTACTCCTCCTCATCTCCAGGTCGCCTTCCTGCGGCTTCGTCAGAGTGAAAATAATCCCTCCCCTCGGAGGTGGACATCCAATGGTAGCCACTGGGGCATTCGTACAAGTACGAGGTGTCCCAAGTGTTGCTTCGTGACACCGCATAAAATACATCCGAATGAGTACTGCTAAGCCGCCATCCTCCGCAGTGGTCTGCCAGATGCAATGGCAACATCCATGTCGTATCGATTCCATCAGCTTGGAAGAGCAATTGATTTTTGAAGATGGTGAGGAAAGAAGGCATGGAGCCCTCAGGACCTAGTCAACATAAGAGAAAGAAGCGGGTCGTAAGCTTACAGAAGTTAAGTCATAGCAAAGTCATAGCAAAACCCACAAGAACCCAGCCAAAGATGGTATGTACATCAGTCAAAGTGAGATAAGATCGGACAAACCATGGAAGAAGGTGAGAGCATGCTTTCCCTTCGGGCAAACATAGCTTTTACTGTTACCTGGTTTGAGATCTTTCAACCTCACGCTTCCTGGACCTGTTCCGTCGGATTTCCAGAGCTCCTCGCCTGCCTCGCCATCACTGGCTTGGAAGTAAAGATACCCATTCCATGCTGTGATGAAGCTGGGGTTAGAACTTTTGGATCCAGGATAGATGTCCTTGACCATTTGCTTCCTCCACGTGTGGTCATCATAGCCCCAATCCCCACTGTCGTGTGCTTGTCGTGCCCCTTCTGTTCGCCAGAGCTCGTATCCGGCATCTGCTTCTGGTATCGGCAGCCTAGCAGCCCGGTCACGATAGAGAGCACCCTTGATTTGTATGGTGGAGTCTTCCCTCAGTTCTACAATGCTGGTCCCGTCCTCTCTGGTTGGAAGGGTAATAGTTGGTGGATCATTGACGCTCTCAACAGAGATTCGGATAGTTTGGAGATCAAATTTGGGTCCTCCGGTCCCCCTGTTGCCAAGATCATTGCAGGAGATATCGACTCTTGTTTCTCCTGCGAAATCCTTGTTGCCCTTAAAAAATAGGTACTGCATAGCTCGAGTAAGATCCTCAAGGTTGCCTGCAGTCGCATGGTGCCAGAAGAGGTAAGTGACTCAAAGACAAGCAGTGGGGATTTCAGAACACTCATGGTGAGTAGGAACTCCTATCTCAGAGCTGGGACATCTCACACTCAAACATGAAAAGAGCGAATGGAGACATTAGTGGCAATTTACTTCTCAAAAGCGACTTGTACTTCAGCCACCTACCTTTGATGGAGAGGAGAGCACTCTCATACCCGCTTCCCATTGTTATCATGATGTCACTAAATGAAGATGGAGCCGGGCTCGCTAGGCTAATGTTGTGTTGAAAAGCGATGGACTTGTTGATTAGGGATATTGTCCCATCTGCGGCGGAGAAGCTAAGCTCGAGTAGGTCTGCAGACGATTTTCCCGTCGGGTTCACGTCCACATCCCTGACCGTTATGCCCTGAAGGTGCAGAAAGCTGTCCTCCAGCACAGAAAACCAAGTGGACCTCTGAAGGGCAAGGGATTCTTCATCGGGAGTACTCACTTGATGCTCTCGAATGGCGAAAGGAAGTCCAATGACTGGCGGGTCGTTGACGCCTCTTACATATACAAAGACATCAGCTGACGCTGATAAGGAAGCCTCATGACCGTCCAACCCCATATCGCTGACAGTTAACTGTATTCTATCCGCTCCGTCCTGATCTGAGTTCCAGTTAGGCTCTGGGAGGTAAGACACTGCAGAGAGAGCAGCTTGCAAGTCCTTCAGCCTGCCCTGGATCTCGAGGGATGACCACAACGCTTGTGGAGGTGATCCACTTGTGTGAGAAGTCGCCGGTGCAGTCTCATCCTCGGCGATAAGACTAGCGTTAGCCCGGGCGCCGACGTCCCAGATAGCTGGGCCACCCTGTAACCTCGCTGTCTCTTGCGCTTCTGAGGGGACTGAAAACAATAGTCTTTCTGTAACAGGAAGCTGCACACTTCCCCGAAAGACTTCCAATCGTACGGTTAACAAAACGTCTACTGACGTATCTCTATCCAAGGGGTCATACGCATCGACATCGTCTATCAAAATGGGAGGAAGCAAAAGGGGATGGTCTTCCTCAGTCCAAAGTATCCAGTCGGCGGCACTTATGGTTGGGGCATCATTTACAGGGAGGACAGTGATAGCGATGGACACGGAGGTTAGCTGTGGTCCGCCTAGCCCTGTGTAGCCCTGATCATTTGCAGTAATCGTAAAGACGTCTGGGCCATAGAAGTCTTTCTTGCCTCTATACATCATCTCTGTCAGTGCCTGATTTAGCACCTCCAGGCCTCCGCTTAGCGTTATCGTACCCTCTTGCCACAAGGTAGCACTAGGTGGCTCCTTACTACCGAGAAAAGTAACGCCGGTGAGAACGGGAAAATTTAGTAAGCCATGCAAAGTGGAGATCTTAAGCATGAGGGTTCCTGTGGTCTCTTCTACATCGCCATCCTCTATCTGTAATCCGCTGATCTTGATAGGCGTGTCTTCGTAGACTGTCAAATGATCCTGTTCACCCTCCGCCTTGCAGAAACTGCCATCATGGAGGGAATTGAATAGACCGTACACGAGGGTATCGCGAGGATCCTTTGCACGACAGTAGTACCCTTTTTCTTTGTATAAAGCCGTGTGTATGATCGGTGGGTCATTTTTGCCGGACACTGTTATAAACCGGATGACAGCGATGGAACTCTTGGGGCCCCCGGTCCCTCTATGGCCCAGATCGTCCACCGTCAAGACAATCTTTGCCGGGTCCTTTCTTAAACTCGTCCACTGGGGCCGCGAGAGAAAGGTGAGCTCTCTCAGCGCTTCATTGAGCTGTTGTAATGTTCCGGACAAGATAATATGTGTGTCTGACTCACCATCACCCTCAATGAAGAGCGCTCCGGAGTGTTGGCCAAGCCCAACAACTCCGAATTCTGCGTCAACTTTCAACAGAAGCCTATCGTCTTTTGCGCTATCGTCCTCTATCTTTATATTCCGCACAATCCTAAGGCTGTTCTCCTCAATTACGAGAGGAAGTTCTGGAACAAGGACCCGAGGAGGATTGTTCACACCAATGACCTCCACTTCAACTGTCGCGATGTCCTGGAGCGCTTCGCTTTTCATGGTCTCATTCCCAAAGATAAAGGCTTCGGCTTTCACTTTGCGCACCGTGACCGTAACCGCATCTAAACCGTTCCAGAATGGTCGAGGTCGATAGCAGATATGTCTCAGTGCAGCATTAGCGTTTCGTAACGTGGCAGTGAAGACAAGGGAGTGCGATTCAGTATCCTTCCCGCTGAAGTAGAGTCCAGCAACGGTAGAAAGCTTCACAATACCCTCCGAGCATTTCAATGATAACCGGTACACATAATCAACTACCGACTCTTGCACGGAAACGTCCTCAATCCATGCCCCAAAGCAGCTTGTTGTGTCTTCAAAGAGAGAGAGACGATCAACAGCGACGCTTTGGGTGGCTCTACCCTGCTGCAGCTGTTCTTTGGGCGAAAGGGCTGCCCTGGTCATACCCTCGACGTGAAGAATGGGCGCTTGTGCCTTTTTCCTAGTAAACAAGGTGATCGAGGCAGCGTCCGATCTCGGTAAAAGGTGTTCCTCTACGTGGGTAGCAAAGAAAGCAAAAGTAAGCGCCATGCGCGATTTTCGGAGAGCTTGATGTAGAGGGCTATAGAGCAAGGTCAAGATGCCATAGGCCAAAAAGCTACTAGAGCAGTAAACAGGAGTCAATCGACAGGGGTGGTGTGAACGCATACAAACTCCCATAAGTAATCAAGCCTTCCCAATCCATAATGACTAAGATCACTCAAAACAATTCTGTACCTTTTGCGGGGCTTTCAATCTCGAGGAAAATTGCGTCAAACTCTTCGTGATCCGCGTTGGAGTAGGGGTCCGAGGAGTAGATTAAGCATTCCACCGCAGCATTCAATGCTTTCAGAGTTCCGACGACGGCCAGAAAGGAGTCTCCTCTCAGATCGCCAGCGAGATATCTCAAGCCCGACGTGCTGGAGAGTGACAATTGACCTAGCTGGGCATGCGCTCTCAGTGTGATAAGCGAACCCGGAGGAGAGGAAGGATCTTCCAAAGAGATGCCGCAAAGTTCTGTGCTGCCGCCATGGATGACCTCAAACCTTCTTTGTGAGAGAAGAATCTATAGGACAACGGTGGCCAACATTGCGTTAGAATACTGTTTAGTTTAGAGTGTCAAACGCTCAAAGAGAGACGGAAGTCAATTCTAGAGGGAAAAGACCAACTACGATCTCTACCGTTCACCCTTATGGGGCCCTGCACTGACCTTAGGAGGCACGAGAACCTCATCCACAAAGAGTGGTAGAATTGCTGCAGATGCCCTTTCTCCGCCAGATCCAACATTCCCAAGGTCATTAACAAAGAATGACAACATGTCTTCCCCGGTGTAGAAAAGATCGCCTGTGTAGCTCAGCGAAGCAAGCGCTAGGTTTGCTATGTCAATCCCTGCTACGAAATCAACGCAACGACGCTCTAACACCTCAGAGTTTGAACAGTTGCCCTCATTCTGCCTCTCATCCAGAAGTCGCAGAGGGAGGTCACGTGGGATTTGGAGCTTGCCCCTTCTGCACCTAACCGAGACTCGGAGCTCTCCCGCACTTCTTGTTCGTCGTATGGAGATTGGTAAACTGTCAGAGATATCCACATCCCGAACAAGAATACCATCAAACGTTACTGCAGAGCCTGCAGGCACATGAAGAACGTCGACTGCGAGGACACTTCCGATAGAGCTTCTTTGATCAGTATTCCCAGCGTAGTAGCGCATGCCAGGGAGATCAATTTCGGGTGCGTCATTCACTGCCTCTACTCGAACAAAGAGTTGGTTACTATGCTTCCATTCAACGCTCCCATGTTGTAGACCCACCGGCCTAGAAGCCTCTCTTCCACTGATCGGAGATACGACGAGCTGTAAATTCTCTATATCGAGGCGATAGTTGCTGTTCCAATCTTTTAGAGGCACGTAAAGGAGGTTTCTCCTTAGAAGCCAGTTGACTACGCAACCCGGTCCTGAGACCTGAAATGTGGTCTTAGAAAGTAGGCGTTTTTCGACCCCAAACTTCTGCCACGATCGTTCGTCAACATCTAGGAGCTGGAACGTGCCAAATTTGGCTCTAATTGACAGTTCAACCGGTATTGATGGAGGAAAGCCTGGGATTTTCATGCCCTTAGTGGACCGATCACGACCGCTGAGATATACGGATGCCCGAAATGGATGCAGTTTGACCCCATACAAACTTTCTCCGCCTTCCAAATCTACGTAAAGGTCACTTCCCGTCCGATCAAACAGCCTCCTCGTTCCACGAGTACTTCCGTCACTAGTCCATAGTTCGGTTCCGTGAACATCATCCCCTACAAGGAAGAGAAGCTGGGGAAACAGATCAGCCGGTCTATCCAGTCCCGGCTCAATGGTAGTCAATGCCAACGGGAAGGAACTCTTTGATCCTTCGGCAATATCCTTCAGGAGAAATGTGCCACTCAGCGTTCCATCACTGACCCAAAGTTCCGCTCCCACGACAGCGTCATTTGCTTGGAAGAAGACTTTGCTTTGGAAGGAGGTAATAAAGGACGGTAGTGAGCCCGCGGATCCAGGATTTATGTCGCACACTAGATGACAGCTGCTAGCAGCGATGTCTAATACCCAAAGTTCTGGTCCATGTATCCCATCATCGGCCTGCATGAAGAGAAGGCTATCTGAAAGAGCTAGAAAACGGGGGTTTGAACCTCCTGATCCTGGGCGGATATTGCACACCACATTGGTCCCAATGGCGGTACCGTCCGAAAGCCAGAGTTCTCTTCCATAGATCTCTTCTGAGGCGGAGAAGTAAAGTAAACCATTTGAAACAGTTAAATCTCTAGGAGAGGAGCTTCTGGCACCGAACTCAATGTCGGCCACTAGCTGGGTTCCCGCGGCCGTCCCATCTGTCACCCAGAGTTCTTCCCCGTGTTGTAAAGTAATTGCAGTGAACGCCATAATCTCCGAACTCATGACCGTCAGAAAGGATGGGGACGAGGAATGGGCACCTGGCCAAATGTCCAAGACACGCGTAGTGCCTCTGACACTTCCATCGGTGACCCAGAGCTCCTTTCCTGCTCGGCTATTACAGTCCTGATCTTGTTCATCATGGCAGGAGCGCTCTTCTTTTAGACAAATTATGCCGGCAAAGTTAGCGGTCATAGTCCCGTACTCCACCGGATGGTCTTCACTCTTTCCAGCATGTTTGAAGGCACCCGTGTTTCCTGAGTCAGAAAAGCGGAAGTGAGTCCTTATCCCTCCCGCCCATGTGTAGCCTTGCCATCCACATTGATTCCAGTAGGTGTACTGTGGAGAGGACACTTTTACCGAAGCATCTCTAGTTGTCTCCACGAAACGCTCTAAGCCCTCCTTAGTTGATGCCCAGTGGTAGCCCGCCGGGCATTCATACAGGAAGTCCACTCTCCAACTAGTCTCTTCGCTGACGACAAAAAGAACTTTTTGGTCCACAGAACTTTCCCTTATACCATGACACCCATCAAGACGCCAGGACGGTGGTCTCCAGGACGAGTCAATCCCTTGGGACTGGAAAAAAAGCATATTTCTGAACACCGCGAAATGGGAAGGATAAGAGCCCGCGGGCCCAGGCGTTAGGTCCGCCAGAAGACGGGTACCTAAGGAGCGATCAATTAGCTGGAAGTTGCTCCTCTGATGGAGAAAATTGGGATTGAGCTTTTCTGAAAAATGAAACAGCGTCCACCTTAGCAATTTCACACCAGGGCTCTTACAAGTAGCGCACTCGAGTATAGTGTCTTACAAGCCGACATTGTTCAAGCAATGCTTACCGTCAAAAGTTCCATCTGAGAACCAAAGTTCGGGTCCATGCTTTCCGTCGTCTGCCTGGAAGTAGATATAATCTCCATAGGTAGTGATGAACTTTGGGAAGGAGCCTTCGGGTCCGGGAAGCACATCTTTCACTCTCCAGACTCCTTCCTGGTTAGCCTCGCCGTAGGATAACACTCTTTCCCCTTTTGAAAGAGACACCCTCCAAAGCTCATAGTCTCTGTCTGTACTTTGCAGGGGTTCTCTAAAGCATTCTTGGCGGCTGATGTTCTCAATTTGGACCATGTCCAATGTAAGAGGCTCATCTTCCTGAATTACCACGAGCCTACTCTTCACAACGACGTGAGGTGCTGCAGGTGCAGCATCTAGATGAATAAGAACCCGGGCGGCAACCTTTTCACTCCTAAAGCAGCTCTCCGGCTCTCTTACAATGTTCTGAGAGAGGTTAGGGTTACAAACCTCTCGTACCTCCACCTGCAGACTCGCAGCTCCCTCAACCGGCTGCCAAGGAGCATGGTACTGGAGAGTACTGAGGGCTGAGTTGATGTCGCTTAGGGCTGCACTCAAAATTGCAGTGCTGAAACCGTGTATTAAATTCCCGTCGAGCTTCGTGAGATGCAAATGGTCTGTACTCTGTAGAGGGTTAAATTAGCTTACGCGTGGGAACGACCAAAAGGAATAAATGCTGGATAGAGGTTACCTGGAAAGAGAGCAGTCCTTGAGAGACGGAAAGAGACACGTCGTACAGGTCCGAGGGATCACCATCAAGCACTTGGAACATGGAGAGGCCCAACACACTTCCTTCAGTGGCGTGGAGCTCTAGAAACTTATCCTCTTCTGCCGTTCTTACGGGCGTTGCACCAAGTATACTTAGACTAACAGGGTCATTAACACGCTCAACCAATATTGGGATCATTAGTCTGGCGTGCTTTGGACCCCCAGCTCCTAAGGAATGGAGCCAAAAGATACGGATTATAAGTGAAGGGCAATAGAGTAAAAGCAGAAACCAAATGGGAAATCGGAACCAAATGTGTAAAGAGGTAATGGTCGGTTGCGTAGTGAGAACAAGATGCTTGGTCAGGTCTGTGGAAATGGCGACGTTTGAAGACCATACCAGATAGGCCGTTATCAGAAGCAGTGATTTGAACCATGTCATGTCCAAAGAAGTTCTTTGGTGCAAGGTACACTAAAGATGATAGGAACGCGTTCATGGAATTCAAGTCGCCCGAGCGATGAAGCTCCATAGTGCCGATCAAAGATGAGTAGTTGAGAATAAGGGTTCCTCTATCAGCGATGACTGAAAGATTATACATTCCATCTGACCCACTGTCAACATCCTTTAGTGTAGCGCGAGGTAAGAGCTGCGGTGTGTCTTGGTATGTCCTCACTTGACCAGCATCTGGACAACGGCAAGCGGAGATGGTGAGATCCTAACGCTTGAGAATGCATGAGATGATTTCTCCCTACCTTCAACAGAAAGAACCGGAGGATCGTTGATGGGTGCAATGCCCAGTGATATGGTGCGGAAGGATAGCGGGGCAGACACCGAAGAGACTCCAAGGAGACCCAGATTCTCCACCCTAACTCCTAGCTGCACCTCTCCATAAAGATTTGGGCCAGGAGTATATTCAAGCAAAGAGAGAAGGTGATTGACCTCCTTCATCTTCCCACTGACGGAAATCAAGTGACCTGAGAAGGGTTGAGGAAGGGTTGGAGCTGATCAGTGCATCAAGTAAGCTCTACGGAAGACATATAAGTTGACAATCAGAGTCACTCGGCTAAAACGAGAATGTAGTCCAAATATTAGCAGGTAACTACTTGATAAGCTCAAGAAAATGCAGGAAACTGCTTGGAAGCCTTCGCACACATCTAAGACATAAGCAAAATTGATACCTGCACTTTCCCGCAATTCCACTGCTGACAAAGATCCCTGGTAGTTAATCTTTCCATAGTTAACGCGCTGCAACTCCTCTCCTTTGACAGCTGCGCCAACTCCTGTAAGTCCCTCACCCCCGAGCAAAAACTTGTGATCCTCCCAAGGGTTCTCGCGCTGAAACGCAATTGTCCAAATTCTTCCACCCTCCTTGTCCACTGGGCTGCCAGCCACCTCCACTGAAGCAGATGCATTTGAGCCAGAGAAAGGGGTAAGATCACATATCAAGCCCTTTATGTGCTCAGCCGTGGCGTTATAAGGGATAGGGCTTGTCAGGAATGGGCCGTAAGATAGACTGAACGTTCCGCCAATTGAATTTGCTGGAGTGATAGCGGAGACGCGGGTCTAGATTCGGGAAATTTGTAAGTGTCTGCTATGATGAGTTGGGAGACGAACGAGATTATGGTAGTTTGATGCGGCCAAAAAGTTGGAATAGCATAAGGATATTATGGTGTTACAGACTTCCATGTAACGGTTACCTTGGCATTCGCTCCTCTTAGGCCGTCGATAATGTCAGGGTGTGGGAAGTCAGCAGGTAGTCCGCGGAAGGTGACTCTCCAGCGAAAAGAGTTTGGCGGGAAAGGCCCTGACCGCACTACAGATACATGGACATCCGATAGCAACGGACGCCACGTGGGTAGAACCGTCAGTTGGTTCCTGAATAAGTCCATAATGCGGCTTTCAACGCTTTCTCCAGGTCGTGCGCCATTCTCTAGCGACTCGCCTTCATCTTCTCTCCTTGCAACAGCATTAAAGGCTATAGGGTCCGACGAAAAAATCGCACCACTGTCACTGCGGAACCCCCTCAAGTCAAAAGACACTATAAAATGCCCCGAGATGACAGATTGCCCGCTTGTAGATATCTCATAAACTGGGTCTACATGCTGGGCCTGTGTACGGATTTGATATAACCTGGGCAGACCGATGCCTAATAGACAATGAGGGTAGAGGAAACCGATGACTGATTTAGTCAGACCACCGATATATTATGAACAGCAACACGGAATGCAATCAGTTAAGACCCTTCGTGCGCAAAAGCCAAAACATTCAATGTGGCCAAACAAATTCCCCTCGGCTCACCTCTCTGTATTTGACGTATCTGGACCGCAGCTTTGTGTCCTTTGGTTTTCGACGCAGAGTCATCTCCAGTCTGTACGGGAACAGTCAGGAGTTCTGAAGTCTCTGCAGAGAGCAATCCTCCCCAGCGCTGAGACAGGAACGTAATAAACCAAGTGAGCTCTCCATGTAGACCTTTTAACGACCTGGTCACCTTGATAGGCCCAAGGATCTTCAGCTCCTGACATGCACGTGGGATTGCGTAAAGGGGTTGTTGAGTGAAAGGTGGTCTAAGTGGAAGTACGCTGGATTAGGGCTACGCTTAGACAAACCTGGAGAGCATCTTGAACTTCCTCAGCTCTTGCGTTATGAGCTATTGGGCGACTAATTAGTCCGCTAAGAGACAGACGGAAACTCCCTGACAATGCCGTAGCGTATCGCTTAATTGTCAGGCTGATACTGCCATCGGACAAGGATGCCTGGTTGCCGATAACTAATGGGGCAGGGGACGAACCCATAGAGTAAAACGTAATCAACCACAATGACTCTCCGATCTGTGGTTTGTTCTCTTGACGGGAAACAATAAACTTAGCCGGAGATCCTTTATCTAGTAGGCTGTTGAGCTTGCTCATTACCGACTCCCCTTCGCCAATCCCAGGACCACCTCCTGCGCCAGATAACCGTCAGGCACGAGATCAACTTAGCTGTCAAAAAGGAAGAAGTATGCGCTAAAGCAAGAGAGATTTCAGTAGAGCGAGCCCGGTGGACACTGTCTTTCACACATTACCCATAAGTTCTTGCATATCAGACCCCACAGCGTTCACAGCAATGGGTCCAGTCTCCCTTTGGGGGTCTGTCTTCCAGCGCAGGGTAAAATGACCCGCAACAGGTGCCGACCCGGTCCTCATGATTCGCAGAGCCATGATTAAATCCCTAGAAGACACAGAGGTGGACACCGACTGGACCTCAAAAGTTGAGACGTATCCAAAGCCAAAAGTGACGTTAACGATCCGATCAAGCTCTGGATGCTCCTCTGTGACGGAGAACTAGTCAGAAAACAATCTGCAATAGAAATACGACGGCTAACAAACTGTACCTTCAATGGGAAGAGGAGTTCGTAGCAAGGTTAAAGACCAAGACAGGTTAACGATTGGCAAGCTATTCAATAGATCCAGGTGCTCAGAAAAAGGATGAAAACATCACAGTGCAGGAAGCATAGGACGCGGTGGGATAAGCCGTTCGAATTCTTACCATACGGTCTGCTCTCTTGCTCAGGAAGCACTGGGAGGGAAAGCGATATCGGAACGGA
The DNA here is from genome assembly GCA_900088475.1 of Hyphochytrium catenoides. Lineage (NCBI taxonomy): Eukaryota > Hyphochytriomycetes > Hyphochytriales > Hyphochytriaceae > Hyphochytrium > Hyphochytrium catenoides. Next base: position 54,798 of record FLMG01000988.1, read on the forward strand.
TGTGCCTTTATCCTCGTCCAGGCTAAGAACTGCTGGAGCCTGTATTGTTACCCGTTGTTCATTTTGTTGAACCTCTAGAGCCAGAATCTCCTTCGCAGTGCTACTCCTACCATTAAGAGTCTTCTCTACCGAGAGATATACCTCCTGAGGCAAGCCAAACCCGAGCCTGACGGCAAAACTAACTGAAGCTAGGACTTCCGTTGCCTGGCGCCACTCTGCGATATATGTCAGATTGGAAGTGGAAGTCAAAGGGTTGTTGACCCAGAGGATGTCCGAAAATTCCTTCATAGGGAGAAACAGGGACCCAGGAAAGGAAACGGAGATGGAAACGAGATAGGTGGCTCCATCCGGAGTGTTATCCGCAAGCCGGAGTCCAAAAAGTGGAGCAAGTAGAGTAAGCTCTCCGTCTGTCACCTTAGCAGACGGCGAGTCCAAAACTATCGTCACATTTTCGTTCGGAATGACCTTTGCCATAAGTGATAATGTGGCACCGCTAAGGTCGTCGTTGCTGTAGGAGTGTCCTTCTGTCAAATGCAGGTCGATGTTGTCTGCGCCTAGAAAAAAAGGTTGTGGAAAATAATATATGTGTGACAAAGCGATGTTCATCGCCAGGGGGCTTCCTACGAGCCTTAATGAGGAGTTACCCCTTGGTTCTTGAGTGTTAAAAATGCCAATTCCTTCCAAACTCGGCGATGCATGGAAGATCCCATGGCTGCACGATATATTCAAGACCATCACAAAATCTTCCGGAGGTAGTTCCCAGTCAGGATACGTGAGCTGCACATGCGTCAAGCTGAAAGAGGCTCCACTTTCTACTTCTACAAAGGCCTCTCCATTCAGGACTGGCTTGTTCGTAAAGGTAAGCTGGGGCGCTCGTTTCAGCCTCTCTATCGCGACTCGAAGGTACTGAATCTTCGATACTCCACAGGCTGTCACGTTTAGTGACAGTATCTCCACTCCGTGGAAAGAAGTATGCGGCATATAGTGCAGACGCTGTACTGTTTCATGAACCTCTCTTAAAGCGCCATGCATGGTGTACGCCGAGTGAGAAGCTTCTCCTTCATAGACCCCTTCGGCGTCTAACATTACTATCCGACCGGACTTCTTTGCGAGTTCGAACGCGATCGTCCACGGGCATTTCCGCGTGTGGTTATTGTGAGGAACCACTTGCATAGAGGACAAAAAGAGTAACTCGCCCTCGATACCTCTATACCCTTGAGGTGGAGCCAGGATGTCGAAACTAGGCAGTTGGGCAAGACGTCTTACCCTCCAGGTCATTGTCGCGTTTAGGTGTCGCAACGGTTCGGAGGACGTTTCCAATGAAAATGAGGGCCCATTGGCGGGGAATCCATCGTCCCACACAACAAACGACACGACTTCATCTACGTCTTGGTGCTCCGTAATAGGCAGGTAAGCCAGCGAGCTGAAGTAGGTGTTTAGCACATCCAAAGGGGCAGCAAAGGAGAGGACACCATGCGAACTGAGAGATGGTGTATTCAACCCGGAAAGAGGACTTTTGCCGTCAAACAGAGGAGTAAAGCTGCGCACGTCCCGGTTACCCATAATGCCCAGTAGACCTTGGTGTGATTGTATCTCAACCCTGACGTTTCTCCAGCTGTTGGGTGTATAGTCTGGATCAGATACTGTTATCGGAGGTATCGGGATGAGACCTTTTGCATGTTGCGTGGTTGCTTCTTCCATAAGGGGTCTTACAATCTTGAGCCTTGGACTGTGATTTACTTCTTTTACGTACACCAAGAGTTTGGAGGTATCCAGCAGGATTGAGGATGTTAAAAGGTCACTTTCTTTCGTGAAAGAAGCTGAAAGGGAGAGTGGCATATGCTGGAACAAGGATATCTGGACGGAGTCCATATGGGATGCCTGTAGAGCTGCGGCTTGCCCAATTTCGTAGTAGACTTGCTTTATCAATCCATTAAGGACTTCGACACTTCCAAGCAGATGAAGCTCAGTCCCGTTTTCCGACAGTAACATCCTGTACCCTTCACTCTCTACATTCTGAACAGACGTCCGCATGAACCCTAGCTGTCCGAAGGATGAAGAGAATTGGAGGCGGCAAAGCATATTGGAGGAAGCCATAATGCGATAACCTAAGGATATGTGGTAAGAATACACGCGATAAGGATAGATTTCACAATGCGAGAGGTCGGACACGACGTTAGCTCAGAACTCAAGCCTCATTATGCAGTAGAGATGGAATAGAACCAGAGCGAGACCAAGACTGGGCAAGTAAGGAATGTGGACTCTTCGGCTTCACATCGCAGGAAGTTTAGTCTTACCTTTTGGAAAGTAATACAATTCCCCTTCAGAAATAGTAAGAGCTGGTGGCAATCCTACAAGGGATGGAGCCACGTCCTCAACGCTTACCACCAGATATACGGTTGATCGAGCGGTCAAGGGGCCCCCAGATCCAGTGTTTCCATTATCGGTCACCCACAGAGACAGAGAGACATTTCCTTCTTTTGCTCCAAAGAGGAACAAGCCCTTGCTGAGTACGTCATTGACTGCTCCTATGGTCCCGGATATCTGCACATCTCCGAACCGGCTCCCTGCATCGTCCATTATCCATGTGCCTGGAAATGAACCCTTCACTACCAAGTGGCCCACTGAAGACTTAAGCCTAGCCGTTAGAAAGCCTTCTGACGACTCATCCAGGTCCGGGTCGTAGAGAGTGAAGAACGAACATGGAAGCTCTCCAGCACCCAGCAGCGGGAGAGTTTGTGGATGGTCTCCACCGTCGTCATCATTTTCTGTGAAAATAACTGGAGGGTCATTTACAGGATTGACCCAGACGGAAATGGAACTTTGACTCGCTTGTCCCGTACCCCTTGCAAGAAGAGAGACTGAGAGTTCATCGAACCCATTAAAGTTTTCTCTTCCCAAATAGTGGAGGGTAGACAAGACATGAGAGGCCCCGAAAAGTGAAATGTTCGTACGTAGAACTCCCTGATCTGACACAATGCGAGAGTCAGATCCTGCCAAACTCTCTCCGAAAAGGAACCGAGGAGAAGCAGGTCCCGCTAATCCTTCTGGGTGTAGGGTCATCGCCAGGGTCCCTTGAGTACATGAAGCAGTGACTTCTATGAGTTCATCCTCCTCCGGCCAGTAGTTGCATTCTACTCCTATCTCACCCACAGCAAGCAGCACGTCTTCAGTGCCCTCTATAAAGTCTGAATTGGTACCGGAGACAAAGCGAGGCGAGCAGTGCAAAAAGGGCTTTGACCCCCACTTTATCTCTAGCGTTTCGGTGGCCAAACCCCCGTTTTCGTCGTCCGCTACAAGATCGACAGCCATGAGCTTGGAGTATTCCTTGGACATTGGAAGAAATGCCATAGAGGAGAGCAGCCTATTGATACTTCCAAGCTCCCCCCGAAACTGCAGGAAGTTTACGGTCTAGGGAGGTAAATACATAAGAATTCCAGTAAGTTTGTATGTTTAGAGCTCTAAAAGAATATTAGAGCAAAAGGAAGCTAACTGGACACCAAAGACGGACAGATGGGTAGCTAGAGTCAATTCGTGGAACAGTTATGAGAGAGAAGCTGAAAGAGGGGAAATGAGCGCCGCGGACAGTACCGTATTGCCATCCCAGTCCAGAAAAGTAAGTCCGGCGGTGGAAGCGAAAGGGAAACTGAGTAACCCTCCTGTACTAGCAAGGGAGACTTTCAGCTGCAGATAGGGCTGTAAGTGTGCATCTACATCCATAACTTCTGAAGGGATCGTAAGAAAACCTTCTTGCGCTTCTTCCACTATGTGGGGTGAGGAAGCGACCCACCGAACCTGTGGCTTATCGTTAACGGCGTTGACTGTGAAGGCCAGATCCATTGTAAAGTGGCGACGAGAAAGGTCACTATCCTCATATGATAAAGAGACCTGACATTCTGTGAGGCCAAAGAAATCTTGACTGGGCATAAACTGCAGCGTTGTGAGTGCGGAGTTAATGTCTACGACGGAGCCTGCGACCTGCAGTTGATGATTGTCGCTATCTATCTGGTTCAAGAAAACCTGTAGGTTGACTACGGATAACAGAGAGAGAGAACCATTTACACAATTAAAGCTCGCGTGAATCACCCTCTGCATGGTCTCTTCCGCGTTGATATCCACGCTCAAGCCTGTGACAAGGACAACTTCATCTTCGTCCACGGTCCAGATCGGTGGATTCTGATGAACCGTAAGGTGGGGAGGTTCATGTCCAGGTTTTCCTATAACGGGTATAGCATATGATGTCTTGGCAGTCGCTCGCAGCGCGTCATCGTCTGAAGGACGGAGAAAAGAAAGATTACAGCCACTTAGTGCTATTTCTTCCGCAGTACAGGAGCCAAAGAAGTGCAATCGGTACGGCTTGAAGTGGCTTGTTCACTTCTTTCAGGGCAGATGAGAATCTTAGAGACTGTAGCACGGCTAAAATGGGCTACTAAATACCGAAAGGGACAGCTATGAGAGCAAAGGAAATTTTTAAGGATGCTAGTCATGCATTGATGCGACGCAGGGGAGGAGGGAGGGGGTTAAATAAGGGTTAGATCTTACTTTCTTCGACCTCCATTGACAGATGTATATGTATTGTATCCACTCCATCAAAGCGCGGCTTGGGAGAGTACAGAGCTTTCCCTAGGCCACAATTGACACTGGCCAGGGTGCCCTTCATAATAAAGGGGCGAGAAGCGGAAGCCGCAGTGGCGGAATTGAGCGCAGGACTAGGCATGGTCTCAGGAGGAATAGCCAATAGACCCTCGCAATAGCCCACCACATCGATGGTGCAGTTCCCGCAGGACAGGGTCAGTACTACCGTAGCGTCGGAATGCTCATAGTTTGACTTTAACGCAACTTCTTTCAAAGCAGCAGCCTATAGGTGCGAATGCAAAGGATGTTTAGCCATGTTGTCTGTGGGACCGAGGGAGAAGGGCTGGAAAACCATATGATAAAAATTTTGCTATCAAACGTTTGTTGCATCCAAGACCTAGTTAGGTGTAGAAGGTTAAGCCGCCAAAAGGGTCCTAGTAGCTGTTACGCGGGAAACACCTTTACCTTAGTGCCCCTGACAAAAATAGACTCGGGCACGTTAAGGGTCAGTTCTTGACGAAGCTCCTGAACCCAGATATCAACTTTTAATCGCGTTTCTTGTAATCTTCCACCATCCAACATTCGGCCCGAAACCGTAAAGAGAGCTTCGACTGGCCCATGTTGCTGTGTTGAGGGTACAAAGCTGAGGGTCTTGAGGACTCTGTTAATGTCTTTGGCTGTTCCTTGGAAGAATAGCAGAGAGTTGAGGGCAGATGAGGAAGTGGTTGACGAGATCACCTGCACACCACTTTTGTCCAACAGCATGATGGAGCCAGCAGGCCGAGTGACAATGGTGAGATCGAGTACGTTGGCTTCATCCTCAACAGTCACAGGACAGGGTGCGATGGACGGCAGTGGACAATGATCCTCAAGTCTAAGAGTAGAGAAGTGCAAAGTCTCATTCTGGGCCACCAAGTAAAACTCTGAGTCAATGGTGAGGGCTAGAAATGGAGCAGGAAATTAAGGTATGTATTAGCCCGGCCCCAATGCCCATGCGGCCGAAAAAGGTGGTGACTTACTTGGGGCTCTTGTAAATGGCAATAAAGCAAGAAATAAGACCTTCGTCGTAGTTGACAATGTCTGCCCTTGCTCATCCTCAGCCGTCATGACTAAGTTCAATATCCTTTGTGACACAGGGCCCGGGTAGAGTTCACGAACCTCCCATGCTAACTTCTCTGGAGATAAGGCAACAGACGAAGGCTCAACTAAAGGAATGTCACCAAGGGTTGGGGAGAAGCTGATCACCCAAGTTCGTGTGTGCTCTTGCCTGAGGGAATGGGGGATTAGCTCAAAAGAAAGTATAGGCGTTATAAACGGAAGGCATTTCTGGAAGTTTCAGTCGGAGCTACGGTGCTCGAAAAGAAATATGCGTTAAAAAACACCTCGTTCCGATCCTTACGAATCAAATCTTTGGATGCCTCGAACATAATCTGGGAATGGGAATTCTTGGCGAAACAGTGCCAGAAACTCGTCCGACGAGGCATTGACAGGGACAGCAGGAATAGAGATGGTGTGCCCATTCAGCTTCAGCGAGATACTGCAGGATTAGAACCCAAGAAGGGAGAAGGTGAAAGCCCTTAGCGATTCGGCGAGTGATATGGATTCTTTCTGAGTTAGTCTCCGAGCGTGGCAACGGACTAGGTCGGAGGGGTCATTCCGAGAAGCAGAGGCCAAGAGCTCAAACACGCACCTAAAAGCACCAAAGCGATCAAGTCCGGCCATATCGTTCTCAATCAGGACATTGGGAGTCTCAGTCCCTCGCAGCTGGACGAGGTCGTTCTTGACCAAAGTGAACGACAATGCCGTGAAAGGCACATTCCGGAGCTCAACCCCCCAAATGTACTCACCATCCATCGATTGTAGAGATCTAGTGACAACCACGCGCTGTGAAGAGGATCAGCTAACAAGCAAACGCTAAGGACGGCGTCACAACAGCACCAACCATGCCGGGAAAGACGTCGTCGGTCCCTCCTTCTTGTATAGTAGTGACAGCAACTTCGCCATGGGGAAGGGATGCGACGCCAATTGAAAACTGCTCAGAGTCGCCTAACTCAAGAGGAAAGGTGATGCGCCAAGAGAATCCTCCTTGACTGTTGATTGAGCGCTGAGTTAAGGTTGAGTTAGTACCTTGTCTGATCAGCGACAGAAGCAGGATAATACCATACCTCGATTTGCAAACCCGCAAAGACATCTTGGAGGGTATTGAGTGCATCCCGCAATTCGTCGCTCCCTGTAAAGCATCATATTCATCATTAACTTACTGCTAAGCTTCGAACGGGTCTCAGAAACAGGACATCATATAACGTATGCAAGCGGTGGAATAACGATGAAGAACATTGAGTAGTAGTTTTTAAAGTTTCGGGAACATCTTGACATTCCTCACCTATGTTGTAGGGTAGAGGACTGGTGCTCTTGCCGTTCGCATAGACCGTGAAATAGCCAGAAGTCACTTCTGAGGCTGGGGCAACAGCTTTTGTGGTGATCATCTACGTGCCGTTTAGCATCATCAGGAATACGGTAAACAGAAGCAAGTTAGCCCACCGAGCGTAAACAAAGGGAGAATAGGCCAATCGAGGACGTTGCTTTGGAAGGTTCCGGTAATGAAATTATACAGACCTGAATCTCAGGCACACTGCTATCTCCGTAGATACCATCTCTGCCGGCGAAACAAGACATTCCAAGGATGCCCTCTTGTAATGATAACGCTTGGTCTGGGCCAGACCTCACGGGCAAAGCATTAAAAGGTATGGGAGGAGAGGAACAGATGGCGTCTTCGGGTCTGTCAAAGTGCCGGTTCGGGTAGGAAAAGAAAAGAGTCCGGAGGTCTATTCCCAGAGAGAAAGATCCACCCGCAATGCCAGCTTCAGAGGAAGTATGGATTTTCATCTTGAATCTATCATCTGGGACACGGACAGTAATTTCCTGAGATTCTCCCCTGAGATTTCCTTCTTCCCCAATCCTTCTCCGACCCACCACATAGAGGCGACCAAGATCTTCCATTACGCTCTCTAGAGAGCCAAACACATCAATTGTGCTCGCATTGCATTGTAAGGCGGCTGTAGTTGACTGGTGAGGAGGAGCCTCACAAAGAATATCGGTTCCTGCTTCCAACCGCACCTACAAGAACAAAAAAGACATGAGAAACGACGGCTGGAATATGTATACCCAACACTACTGAACATACCCGGAAAAGCTCGGAACTCCTTCCAAACTTACTAGACAGGGAGAGAGAAGACAGAGAAATCAGGGTGTTTTCTTGGCCAAACATCATTCCAGGACCGAACAATACAGGGATGACGGGAGCTGAGGTCATCATAACGTGTAAGCCAACCGTGGAAATCTGCTTTCCTGGAAGTTGCAAACTAACATTCACCAATCCTATTAGTGGCTCTTGCCGAGCTAGTTCGCTGTTTCGTACAGGTAACAGCTCCAGGGAGGCCAGTGTTCGATTAAGATCAAGGGCCGTTCCTTCGACTGTGAGCGTAGTCCATAAAGGATCTACGGCAAAACTTAGACCCATCTCCTCAATCTTTTCCCATCGTAGCTGACTCAAAGAGAAAGGACAGTGGCTCTGAAATATCACCTCTGCGTACTCTGAATCCCTTAGCTCCACGAATGAGAACTCGCGCTCGGCACGTTCCCCAAGGACAGAGCCGCATATGGGCACCATGCTATCCCTGATCATTCTAGCAACCACTTCCACTGAATTAGCGGTGGGATCTTCTAGTCTAAGAAGCCCTGCCTGGACCAATGGAGTCTTCTCGGAAGGTGGTGTTATCATCAAAGAGAGCCCGTTCCCGCCGACCTTCTTCCAAGCCTCAGACAAAATGAGGCCATCAGCCGGTGTCCTGACTACGAAGTATATCCTAAACGTCGATTGGGCCTCCTCAGATTTTGCCCCTTCCATTCTTACGAACGCCTGTTCCGAGCCCAGCGTTTGATCCAGGACTTCTTGCAATTCTGCAAGGGTAGCGTCAATGCTGAGAGGGGGAGACACGATTGGCTCCCTCCCTCTGTGCAAAATCTGTAAAGCAAACTGTCCGAAAGGAGGACTGGAACCATCGGCAACGGAGCGCACATGCAATCTGGCGCTTTGAGGTTGAGACAGGGAGAGCTTTGAAACATGTAACAGGGGTACATCACTACAATGGTTGACGAGCGTAGTGGGAGGAAATGGTAAGCAGTAGAAAGGTCAAATAAGAAGAACGTGATTGGGAGAGGGAAAAAGTTAGCTCGTTCTGATTTGGGGTGGGTCCTCATCTTTCGTACCCGCGCTTTGATAGGAAGGTAACGGTCCAAGAATGGAACCCTTCCCTGGTGGTGCTTCGCTCTACGGATACTCTTCCAGTGTTTGGAAGATTCTCCAGCGCAGCTCGCAACTCATGCGAGGATGCTTCCAAGGAAATTGGAGTGGTGACTGCAGACTCCTCCCAAGGGTAACAGGGAAACTGCAGCTGGAATGTGCCCCAAGGCTTCACTGATCCCATGGAGATCACCTCGGTCGTGCTTTCCAGTGAGCCTGTCGTTTGATGATTACCCAATTAATCTCAGAGATGAGCTCAAGATACTAATCACTTCAAGTACGCGGGACCGAGACCAAAGATTACAATAAAGGACAACACTAAACGTACCTGGAGGATCAACCGCTCTACAGAGCTTGCAAGAGAACGGAGAAGAGTGCTGCCAGACCATCTCTGCGATCAATGGGCCCCTTAAGGTGAGGAAGGTAACGTCCAAAACGGTACCACCGTCTTCAGATAAGTCTCGGCTAACTTGTACCTTCCCTACACCTCTCAGACTTTCTAGAGCTGTCTGGACTTCAACGGCTGAGGAGTCGTAGTTGAGCGGAGAGGAGATCACATAGAAGGCAGGTGAGTGTTCTTTATCGGTGTAGGAGCCAATGGTGTTCATTCTGAAAGCATACTGTCCACCGTTGATGGTTACGCTGCCAAGAGTTTCAATTCTATATCTCAGGACCATGGGTGAGAGATTTCCTGCTTGTACAGCGTGCACAGGAATTTCCATAACCGGAAGGCCATCGAAAGTATAGGGGAAGCTAAGAGGAGTCACCGACAGAAGAGGGACTGGACCTAAGAGAAGGACCGAATAAGGGAACTATCCGTCAATATGCATGTTTTTGTTGACGTCAATGGAGAGGCTTACCTGTTACCGATAGGAAAGTCACTGTCCAGCTGCAACCTCCCGAACTGTCAGGATCAGAACGGGAGACTCTTACCCTTCCAATATTTGGGAGGGAGTTCAGCGCCTCCTCGACTGCCGTCGATGTGCCTGCGAGAGAGCACAGAAGCCTTGAATAGAGGGATAACGCCAAGTCGCCTCTTCCAGAATTAGAGGAATTGTGGTCGCACAAGCAGCACTCAAGGACAGGTCGCAGCCAAAGCACGATAGATTAAGTACAGTTGTACTAAGGAAGGGCCACACCTTCTGTACTTGTCAGAGAGGTCGAAACTGTCGACAACTGGCCACCGTAGTTAAATGATATGAGAAAATCTGCTGTGTTTATGCTCTGATCCTTATCAACCTTGGTCTGAAAGATCTGGACACCGTACTCGTAGGAGATTAAAGTTGACAGCTCCTGAATCTCAGGAGTTGCAGCGGCGACAGCTGCACCTATACGTAGATAAGACACAAGTTGACAATATCAGAGCGGAGAAGTCACCATAGGGGAGTGACCAGATGCCCAGAAAAAGGGAGAAGGAGGAAACTGAGTAATTCTGGTCCTATTCTCCGCCCATACACCGTAATTACAGTTCCAGTAGACCATTCCCTGTTACCTTGGATAGAGACCTCCTGATAGTACATGTGGGGGTAATAATTGGTCTCCTTTAGGTCGACACGAAAGGCTCCCAAGGCTAGTTCATCACGAGAAGGGGAAGAGGTTGAGCAAAAAAACACGGGCTCGGATGAAGAGTCAAACTGAACCTCTACGATCTTACAGGTGGAAAATGAAGCAAGTCCAAGAGCGGCATTATCTGGCTTTGCTGCAGACAGTGTCAGGTTCAAGAACACCTTCACATTCTCCTCTACCTTCACAAGGTAGACGCTGTCAGCTGTCGTCGGCGGAGTTAGCAAGGTAAGGTTGGTAAGCGGTGCGGAGAGGGAGAGCAAGGGGGCAACATCCTGCTGCAATATATCAATTCTAATTCTGCTTTCAGTCTGGATGGCATTGCCCTTGCCAGTGTGATCATGGTCCATTGCGATTACAAATATCTCGGCTGTCAATTTACTTTCCTCCGCAAGAAAGACAAGGCCCTTCAGTTGCTGGTTGATCTGATTTTCGGTGCCATGGAGATTCAGCTCTTGTTTCCATTGAGCAGAAGGGGAAAGAAGCATCCTTCGTGTACCGGAGAGGCTTAATGAACCATTCAACGTCTGCAAGACGATGGAAAGTCTTGCGCCGGGACTCTCGGCCAGGTCAACGTCGGACACGTAAATAGGTATGGCCAGAGGGCTACCCCGAACATACTGCAACGTAGATGGCGCAGTAATTGTGGGTGGGTCATTAACTGGCTCGATAGCAAGCCAACAGAGACCTGAGGTCAACGTTGAACCAGATGAACCTACAACCTGGGAAATATTTGGAAAGAGGATTGAGATATGAAGATCGCAGGATCAGTCAGACAGTGCTCTGGACTACTGAACCACGGATTGCCCGCTGCCCTACTTGTCCTTCTATTTCCTGACGTACCTCTATCTGGAGGCTTTCAGCCCCATACTGCCCATAAGTTCCTAGCAGGGACTTGATGGACGGCGGTCCACCGAGGGGACAGTTGAAATTCTTAAGGGGATGATAGGTAAGACTCTCCAAGGCTTCTTCGACGTCCTTCAAAGCCCCTCTTACTGATATGGAGGAGCTAGCCAATTCCGCCACCGAGCCCTCCTGCTCAGCCGCTACTAGCAGCTGTACCTTATCGCGTACGTTTGCTAGGGAGAGATTACCGTACTTAACCTCTGCTCTGACAATGACCACATCTTCAATTTCTGTCTTTCCAAAGATACTCTTGCCTAGAATGAGATATTGGTCTTCTTGTCCGCGCCATATACAAGGACCAGGCTGAAAGACTGTGATTGCCTTATCCCGGGGTGTCAGAAGAAGAACGACTGGGTGAAAAACAGAGAGAGCGGGACCGCTTCCGACACTGCCATTATCGTCCAACCCGATAAGAAGGCGGTCCTCATCATCTGCAAAGATGTCGGAAGAAGGAGTTAACACCGACTGCATACTTAACTCAGACCATGAAGAGCTGCAACCGGCTGCAGCCATGTAGATGCTAGGGAAGTGACTTTCGAACAATGGAGAACATGGATAACATAAAATAGGAGAATCAGTAGAAACTCATAAGACCATATTTATAGACAGCGCCCTCGGTTCTACGAAGGCTCGCAAAGTTTGTACAGTCCTAAATTCCTTCTGGCAGTCCTGGCACTATAGAAGCTTCTTACCGGTACCTTCAGCAGAATAGTACAAGGCTGACAGGAAAAAATTGAGTCCTGGCACACTCCCAGAGACCCTAACCCTTTTACTTCGCCCTGCGAGGTCCCCCTCCTCCAGATGCAAGTTTTGCAAATGTTCCGTAGAGAAACCTAGCAGACCCTTCTCAACTTCAAGTGTGAGAGTCCAGCTCATCTGTGAGTTCCAGTAGCCGAAACGGAGATCCGTTTGCGCAGTGAAGTCCGGATCGTCAATCCTAAGCCCAGGGAGCCAATGGCCCCGCCCGGATACAGATGGGGGGATAGATATATTCCTGGGTGCCAGTATTTGTGGAGGATCGTTGACAGGCTCAACAAACATATGAACAGTGAGAAGTGCTTTGTCTGTAACCCCTCCATCCTCATTGTGTGTCTTTTCTTTTGTCCAAGGAGTTAGTGTAAAGAAGATAGAATCTCTGCCATGGAAGTTAGAAGGGGGCTCATACATCAAACTCGCTATCTCAGCTTGGAGCTCTGGAAGAGTACCCACAAGTGTTAGTCCTTGTTTTGAGCTGCTTTCCAGGGATCTTTCAGAGGAGGCGAGAACCCCTGCCTCGGCTCGAACGTTCAATTCGTGCAATGAAGAACCTCGCACGTCTTGCCCTCTCCATTGTATACCCAGACCCGAAAGACGATACGGCGGTGAGTCCTCTTTCATAGTGAGGATCATCTTCTCTGCCTCCAGCCGGAGGACGCTCTCATGGCTCATTACGGCAACAGGAATGCCACAGCTCCAAGTTTCAAGAGCCGTGAAAGGAGCCTATCAATGTAAAGTGTCAGGTCGGCAGTGGTATGATAAAGGTGTGAGGAGTTCTAGCTCTTCGTACCTTCATCATTATCTCTATCCGGTCCGCCCCGGACGGATTTGGCTCGGAGATGTAGTGAAGGGATCCAAGACAGTGCAAAATGTCTCTTTTATCTCCATTGAGATTAACCACCTTGCCCTTTCCCCCAATTCTCTCGTAAACGTGGCAGCTGTCTTTGTTCCCTGCCAGATTCCCCCTCTGAACAGTCAAGGACACGCTCACGCGGTCTGTCTCTTCGAACGTCCGAAGAATGTGGTCCAATCCTAACGCAGAGAGTGGAGTCGAAGACCCTTCAAAGACACTGACTCCCATAGCGGAACGTGCCAAACAGTCCGGAGAGTACCGTCGTTCCCGGTGTCCTAGCGTAATGTGTAGCTCTTCACTTGAAAAACTCGCACTTGATATGGAACCGCACTCGTCGAAACGGACTTCCCGGCCGTCGTGAGCGCAGACAGTAATTACGTCAGTTGAAGGGCCCGATGATCTCGAGTAGGATATGGATGAATGGTACTGTAGGGTCTTAAGAACCCTGTTGATCACATCCACTGCACCATGCACTTGTAACGCGGTTTGTGATTTACTAATGGTCACGCCTGGCGACAAAACATAAGCAGTCAGGGTGGGATAAGTTGTGCGAAATGAAGGACCCGGTCGTATGATCAATCAACAAGTAGAGGTAGCTTTGACTCGAAGATAGGCCCCAGAAGTCTATAGAGTAGATTCAAGATAGTAAAGTTGCGGTAGGTCATGGACCTAGCGGCGAAGAAAATCAGGAAGCTCTAGGGCATTTCGACAACTATGCTCACCATCAATATGTTCTTCAAGGGTGAATTGGCCATGGGTGGCTTGAATTGTGACAAAAATTAAGGCAGAATCTACGTCCGTGATGTCCAATGGAAGGCTCACGACATTCTCAGACGGTTTCAAGGAAGTTGACAAGAAGGGAAGAATTATCTTGGGAGCATCATTCACAGGGAGAATTGACACCGCAACGGATTTGTCAATCTGAAAGTGTTGGTCCCCCAAGCTCTGTATATGAAAATCTACCGTGGTAACTCCATGCCAGTCTTCCATACCTATGCATTCAGCATTTCATCAGCAAGTTAGACGTAAAGTGGGTCTAGCCAGCATCCCCAAGGGCGATAAGCACCAATAGGGATGGAGAACTGAAGAGGCGTCCAACCTACCGCGATACGAAAGAGATTGAAGTGCTGCCTCGATGTCCGCAAGTTGGCCTACAACCGTTAAACTCTGGCAACCTGCAACCAAACATTCCTCAGGTTGCTCCATTGCAAGACCTGCAGATGATAGTAATGCAGTTAACGCACGGGTGGAGAGTGGCTCTGTCGCAGATACTGTCTACCTTCGGTCTGGCTGGTCATCAAAGTGCCACTTTGGACAGTAATAGTAGCTTTAAAGTCTCCCCTCTGTCTATCGGGGCGTAGGATCTGCATAGGAGGAAGTTGAAGCTCCTCGTCCTCCCTCCCAGTTACCTCAAGAGAAGCGAATGACAGGGAGATGGGATGGGTTCTTGCCTGAGCGAGAACAGCTAGCCCAGCTTCCAAATGGAAGTCTGCGTGGACAGAAAGTAAATAACGCAGCTATGTATAGCTCAATAGGTGGTTCCCTCCTACCTGGATCTAAGGTACTTTGCAGGCTTAAAAGCACTTCATCAACTTCATCTCGTTCGAGGTCGCCGACAGCTCGATATTCAAGCAGCTTTATACATTCAGACAGGTCCGAAAGAAAGCCAGTTAATATCACTGCCTGTCCAACAGCGGAGGTAGAGACTCCAATGGGAAGCGTCGAGGAGTCCTGAAACTCTACCAAGCCAAACGTAGTTTGCACCTCCAGTGTGTATAGACTTTTGCCGGGGCAGGCCGAGGTCAGCTCTATCCAATCAGATAGAGGTGCGACAGTATCTTCCAAAATTGTCACTGCTTGGCTATCCAGTATCCATCGAACGCCGCCATGGGGTTTCGCGTTTACGCGAAAGGCAAGAGGAAGCTCTTGGGTCTTAACTCCCCAACTTCCGTATACCGTGGCCTCCAACCTCAGCTCCTCTGGCCCGGAATAGCAATCCTCGGCAAGATAGGTGAAACCCAAGAACTGCTGAGGGAGGAGGGACAAGTGTGTAGCAATAGAGAGGTTTCTTTTCCAAGTTCCCGCAGCGCCACTTCCATCCCTTAGGGTAATATACCCTGCTTCCGACTTGACAGTGACGTGGACAGTGTGATCAACTGGACTGCAGTCCATATTGACGGTTGGAGCTATTTATCGTCATGAGCAAAAGGTGAGAACACAATCATGGTCTGCTTGTTCATCTTACTCTTTTACCTGGGACAGGGGTCTCATGACCGCTTGTAATATTGTCGTAATCTGGCTGCTCCCAGCTTAAGACTAGAGAACAATCTTCCTCTATTTGGTTTGATATGTGAAGAACTGTAGCCGTATTTGGTACGTTTCCCCCAGCTACAATGAAAATAGCATCAGCACAGGATTCGGAGGTATGAATAGGTAGGCATCAACAGGAGAACGGATTAACAAGAGGTAGACAGCACAAGATCGCACACATCAGTATGTTTCCGGTAAGAATTCAAAGCAAGTGACCTCATTCCACGTACCGGCAGAAGTGACGGAGAGCGAAAGCGTATCAGAGGATGCCCCAGGAAGGTATTGCATTGTCTCTAGTGCCCCATTGAGGTCCCGGACTCGACCGACTAGTGAGACAGCCATGCTCCCTAGCTCATTGACGATCAAGCGCTGAGTGTTCGTATCATTCCAGATTAGACCACCCGAACCGACCGAGAGATGTAGGGCGAGAGTCTCCATCTGTAAAGACTGATAGTCTTCTGAAAGCTGGATGACGGGTGGGCGATTGCGCAAGGGTTACAGTGGAAGACATAGCATGCGAGAGGATATGGGCAAAACGTTTCAAACCTTGATGGGCGGAATTGTAGTGGGACCGGCACTCGTAAGGTTCCATAAGTGGTAGGGAAGAATGATCGCTGGTGGTTTGTGCTTGGGCTCAACAGTTATAACAAAGCTTCTGTTATCACTATTGACTGTAGCATCTGCCTTCATTGGATACGACTCCGAAATGGAAACTTTAAGGAGATCGTCCCCTACCCAGTTGTTCGGGAACACGCATCGCAAGCCACTCAGAGCAGCGTTGAGGGCAGGTAATGAACCCTGAAGCTCTAGAAGCACCTCCCCTTCACCTGTTCTATTTGAACGTAGCCAGATCCCTAAAATGCGGAACTGTTAGGTTAAATTGCCAAAGCTCTAGCTGTTGCTAACACGGAAAGAGGGGTCCGTGTTGGTAACCCGCCCAGCAATCGCTAAAAGGAGGACTCTTCCAACGCGAAGGAAGCGCAATGTAATAGGGACCTTCACCAAGGATAAGCTCACCTTCTAAGGCAAGACTGTAAGCGCACCGTTGAGCGCTAAGCTCCAGTCTGAAGCTGCCATCCAATCTGTCTTCAAGATCTCCATCGTAAACACTTATCCCGTGTATTGCGACGGGCTTCCCTTCTTCGCCTTGAAATTTTTCTACAGTCCATTGGATAACTGGAGGATCATCCACGGGTCTTACATTCACCACTGCGAACCCTTTGAAATCTTCAACGCCATTTCGTTTGAAGTCTAGAGTGATCAAGACGGGGCCCCCGTCACGGGAGTTGAAGTCTTTAGGAGGGGTATAATGAAGCGCCAAGAGCTTCCCGTTAACAGCCCGAGCAGATCCCGATAGAGGGATGCTTTTCACCTCTTGTGCTCCACCAAGAGACAGACTACCTTTACTCGTAGTGACGGTCCCTTCAATGTATCCATCCAGCTGACTAAGCGCTATGTCATGCAGGATAAGAGGTTCATCCTCAAGAGTAACTAAAGGGATTGAGGGCAGATGCAACTTGGAGGTTGACAAAGGAAATTGGCGTGTTATAGCAACGGTCTTGGCAACTAAAACGTCTTGAGGTTCTCCTTCCGAATTTGTCCCTACTCGTTGGACTCGGATGGTGAGCTCATCTTCAGAGCTCTTTCCTGTGAATAGAAGTATCACATAGACCGTCTTGGGAGGAAGTAGCTTGAGAAGTTCACATTACCTTGATACGTAACCGTAGCTAACCTGCGTCTGATATGGGACAATCCTCCCTTAAGGGCAAGGCTAGAGCCACTAATCGCTTCAGTCGAGGCTGTTTGGGGCCATAGAAAAGTCAGATGATTGCACTTTATGGCTGTAGATCCCACTTACCACCGCTATCTGGCAATAGTATTGTCCCTTCTTGAACGGTAAGTTCAACTTCATACGCCATCTGATCTTCCAGTTCATAGTCAGGGTCCACCAAGCTAAGACCATACAAGACGGCGGGAGAGGGAGCCCGACCAAAAAGATCTATCCTTTCTGGAGCAATGATCTTCAAGGGATGGAGCCGTGGTGCCACTGCAATGGCAACGTAACATGACCCTAACACAGAAGACGAAGGGAAGTTGGCAATGAGGAACATTTTCAAGACCAGAGATTCGTGTGCTTGGTGCATGCTTACAGGGAAGCTCGCCCTTGATCCCCAGCAGGAGCTCAGCAGTTGCTAGCAGCCCCTTTTTAGAGTTGAAACTCTCGTCGGGAACGAAAGACAAGTTCTCGAAGAAGGCAGAGAGCTGGTCAACTGTGCCATTGATATTCAGTCTTCTAATACCGTCGAAGGAACGGTTGACAACTTCTAAGATACCGAATGAGAGAATATCGGGGACATGTAGCTGCCCGAGAGTAGAAATGATCTGTAAGCTGGCTGGGAGGGAGGCATCAACCACTCGCAATGCTACGGGTGCGACGCGTAACGGCCGGCCCTGTACACCGCTAAGAGAAGAAGGACATTTGAGGGGCGGAGTGTAAGCCTTATAACTATCTACCGCTATTGGTATATGGGCAGCTCTTGCGAGCCCTAGCGAGCCATAGCTATATTCCTCCTGTGGGGCCATATTAGCATCTGATACAAGGAAGGAATGAAATTTTCTCAGAAACCTTACCTTGATCGACAACTTGAGATAAATGTAAGAGTTTCCTAGCCATTGCGAGCGAAATGCTAGCCCTTGCAAGGCCTTGTTGATGTTTGTTAGCGAGCCGCTGAAACTCGAGTACGAAACCCACGCATTCTCGTTGAGCGGTTTGCCCCATGTATCAGTCAGGCCAGCAACGCTTGAAAGGCGGAACTGACCGATGTGGCCAACCGTAACCTCCAGCTCAAGCTGCGCGTTACCTGCGATAGATCCACCCTCCACCTCCTCCACCAACACGTCTAAAGCGCGGAAAGGAAGTTCAGTTGGAACCCTGGGTAAGCAGAAGGAATAGAGCTAATTTATACCTTCAATTGGTAGCACACGGTCTATCAGTCCCCTAACGGTGTAGCTAGGCACGCGCAGAATATAGGGGTAACCAGCTGCATGGTGGAGTAGGAGAACAAGCACTGCCACAAGGCAGCGCCACCTTGAGTTAATACCATGCATGTGACTGATACCTGTAGCGGCACCGCAAGGGCGATTTTAGCGAGGGTTTCCCATCCTGCTGCCAATCATGGAGATCAGAGCTTAGTGGAGACAGACCATCTGCCGCCAGGATGTTTGCGAAGACAATGTCTCTTCTCCGCTTGCTCGCCTTGCGGTACAGGAGTATCGCCGATTGCGGTTGGCGCTCCGATAGGTACAATAACCTTCTTGGAGGCGCAATGAGGCAATGAAGAGGACCGAGATGAGCTGAAGATTGAAGGTGAAAGAAGATGTTTCGATGGTTCTACATTTTGTTGCTCTTCGCAAGGTTTCATGAAATATTTGGTTTGAAAGGGAAAACAAACTTCACGTTACATTACAATATAACTGCTGTAACATGCTCGAAGAATTAATTGTAACTCGTAGAAGTTTTCCACTTGAAGAGACACAAAGGCACCTCACTTCGCGGGATCTCATAAAAACCAATCATCATTGTTTCTTGGTTCAAAAGTGGACAGCACTTGAGCACTGAACTCCGAACCCTCCCTTTGCCACATATCATCGCCTTGGGACACGGGAGAGTGATAAGGGCTCCTAGATATACAGATGGGCTCCTGGAGTCTCGCGGGCGGTCAGAGGCATTAGCATTCTGCATGTCTGAGAAGACTCTACTCGTGTAAAATATGCTGTACAAGGAAGTAAGAAGACGTGGAGGTAGGAAGGAAGCCATGTATTAATCACGCATAATGAACATGAAATTTCTTAGCCTCAAGTCTGCACTCCCTCACGACGTCATCATCACAAGGACGAAGTGGTGTCTTGGAAGCATTGGCAGACGCTTGCTCTCACACCAGAGCTACAAGACTAACTTGTCTGGCGGCCCTGAAAGGCCACCTTCCATCTCTAAAAAGTTGCTCATCATATCTACAAAATGCGGGTATAAACATGACAAAACCTTGTACGCCATTATAAGTTAATCATAGTGTCATTGACTCCGAACGCTTCCTGCGTCTCTTTCTGGACAAGCGCAGAAGCGACTTTCTGATCGCCGTCCGAAGTGATCTTTTCATAAAAAGCACCAGTGAACTTTACGTGCCAGCAAGTTGTATGCCCAAATACAAGCTTAAAATTGCTCTTCGGGACGACCCATGAGGTCCGTTTGGTAGCACTTTCCGAAGACTTCATCTACCAGCCTCTTCGCTGTAGCAGGGGGATAAAAGTTCTTGGGCCATTTTTAACAAGCGGCAACCGGTCAGGACAAATTAGAGATTTCGGCCCGAGACGACACCTACCGAGACAGAGGTAATAGCCGTGGACTTCACGCAGCGCTCCCTGGTCCACTGGAACCACGAGGAGGAGCATTCGGCATACTTGGCAGCGCGGACTTCACTGAGTATATTGGTCAGTAGTTCCGTACCATCGAAGGCCACAGAAAACTTCCTAACCTGCAGGCTAAGCTCTTGCCCTCCTGGAAGTTAAAATTTTGTATCCGATGCTGGTGGAGGGAGCGTTACACTTGAGCTCATAAACGTGGTGCGGCAAAGGCTCGTGCTTACATCGACAGCATGAACTAGTTCATGAGTGAGTGCCTCCCGGAGCTCCTCTTGGTTCTGGAGACGGTTGGCGCATAACCCAACCTGGAGGGGGTTCTCCATGAGAAAGGCCCTGGCTTGCCCTTCGGGACCTTCGTATGTGCCTTTAGATAAGCTCCTCCACATGCATGAGAGGGATCGGCTCCTCCGTACCTTGGTGTCTACACACTCGGCACTCGATAAAGGAGCTTACGAACTGGCGAAAGTCTGTCGCAGTTTGGCCTGGCTCATTGTTCTGCATGTAACCGGTGATAATCAGGTCCTTACTGAGCAGAGAGATGCACATATACCTCCGATCTGTGGAGTTCTCGTAGCAGAGTATGAAGTGCTTGAGCTTTCTCAGAGTTCGTGCCCTTCTCCTCTATCAAGGACTGTTTTCCCAAACTCAGAAGGAAATCGCTGCATTGCTCTTCGTTAATGACCATCTTGGCACGCTGGACTTCCCCAAAGGTGCTGTAGAGGGGTCTTTACTGGACACACGGGTTGATGACGGCGGCAGACCTCATACCCGTCCTTCTCTACTGAGCGCCATCGCTAATTTAGTTACGACTTTAGAGCGAGGTTTGAACGAAGTACCATAAAGTACGAACCTCAAACGATTTGACTGAGAACCGCCCCGCCACTCGGCACCTGTAAGGGGTGCTCGTGACGAGCGACGAGGAGGATGCTTTACTAGTCCCTAACCTCTTCATCAGCGGGGGGAGAACCCTAATTCCGCTTGATCGTTTGATGTTGATGATGAGCAAGAAAGCTGCTTCCAAGATCTTGTACAAGGCAGGAAAAAGCTAGAGTTTCATCTGTTGTCTACAGTACATGTACCCGTATTGTAGCCCTCTGGCCTATCGTGAATAAGCCACGAATAATATATGTTATTCGGAACCGAAACGCAAATAATATATGTTATTCAGAATTAGCTTTGATTATGGGGACTGAAGAGTGATCTTCTCTATTCAGCAGTTTCTACAGGCACGGCAAGATTAGAATATCATCATCAGAAGGGACACGGCAGCTTCTACGATGCACCTCGTACGAAGGTGAAGAGCCGACCACTGCGTCACTGACATTCGGGCGGGCTCGGTGGGACTAGCTCTTGGAGCGAGCTAGGTGGGAGTCGTTATTTGAGCTTACTGAGTTCAAGAAGATTGATAAACCAGTGAGGATGACGGAGAAGGAGGTGGCAGAGACATCCCTAGATCTATTGACGTCGGAGATGGTTGAAGCCTTCGTAAGTCTGCCTTGAGGCGAACATTCTCTTGAAGATATACACAATGTCCTACCATTTTGCTGTGCGTTCAATTGCTCCACCTCGCTCACGAATACGTTTTCTAGCTCCGGCATGACGCGAAACGGAACGTTGCTCTGGAAGACACCCACGTAAAGCTTGAGGCCCTAGGCTATGATGTCGGCTTCAGATTTGTTGAGAGGTACTTGTGACAGTGGTCTGAATCGGATGACAAACATACTCAAAAGCAGTTGCCTTCACGTTAACCATCAGGTGCACGAAGGAGCGAGCTCGTATGAGTGAGCCTCTAGACATTATCAAGTTCCTGTGCAAGGAGTTCTGGTTGAGGATATTCCGAAAGCAAATTGATAAGCTACAGACCAACCACCGGGTAAGTGACCACACTGCTGTGGACTCTTCCCGAAAAAGACACTGATATCGCTTGATGTATGGGCTGATGGGCGTGAACTCTCAGGGGGTATATGTGCTCCAGGACTTCAACTTCAGAATGTTAACAAGATTCTCTGCCGCCACCGATGAAGCTACCAAAGAGGAGGCATTGAAGTATCTCATATTTCCCTGTGGACTGATTCGAGGTGCATTAGCTAACCTGGGCCTGCTCTGCGCTGTCAACGCCGATATCACCACCGCTCCAGCATGTAAGCTAATCGCTACCCTCGATCTCAGCTTTCTCTCTACTAAATGGTCTCTGTAGAGGCTAGAAGTTCATAGTTTGAAATCGACTTGTTCATATCTTATCCTACTAATGTACCCAATTCTTTCTTCCCTGGAGCGTTCTTTATCATCAAGCTATTGCTCCTGGCTTCTCTTGGGCTATCGCGACTCCTTTTCTCGCCGGCTTACTCTGCAAACTGCTCTAACGTAACGTCACTTCCAGGCTTATTTAATGTTAAAATAAAGACGTAGCGATAGCACTATTTTATGACCTTGCCGGCTTCACCTGGTCTATGGTACACAGAAGTCTTAGCCTGTGAGTCAGCTTCGAGCCAATGACAACCTAGGTTCGCATCGCTTCATTCCACCTCGAAGAGTCCGTTCAGCTCTAGTTCTCGGAGGCGGGCTACCTCTTTTGAAAGCAGCGATTCGTCCTTGTTAGCCAGCAAAATTGTGCCAGGGCATGTGAAAATATCCCTTGTCTTCTTGAGCTCATCTCCTGGTTTAAGATAGATAGCTTTATGCACAATGGACTCCATGGCATCGATTTCTTTTAGTCCTGGCATAGACTTCAAGATCCCTTCCTGATAGGAAACCAGCATTGCCTCGATGGCCTCACTCTTTAGCTCTCGGCAAGCGTCAGGAAGCTTGTTAAAGGCTTCTCGGTCGAGGTATGCGTCGATGCTAACTCCAACCTGGTCGTAGCCCACTGCCACGTCTGTCAACATGCACCATTGTCCTTCCCCACCATGGCATCTCGCACCAACCTCCACTAGACAAGGGCTGCCGCGGCAAAGCTTTACCTCACCATGTCCTGGACCGTTTACAAACCCCAGAGCATCCAGCACCTTCTTATGATAGGCGATAATCTGCTCTATGAGTTGGCCCCTGCATGGTACTAAGCGCACAGTGAAGTAGACGAAAGCTGCATCGTTCACTGGCCGCTTGTCATATTTCCAGACGGCAGTCACCTTGTGCACTCCATCTCGGCTAACAGTATCAACAACATATTCATCGCCATCCAGGTACTCTTGCACCAGAACTGTCTCGTTGGCAATGCCCAAGCCGTTGATCTTGCCAATAATCCGATGGAAGGCCTGCTCAAGCTCACCCCTAGAGTTACAGAGGGTCACGTCATCACTACCGGCACTGTCCACAGGCTTGATGACAACCTTGAATGGTACGGGGTGGTACCGGTTCAAGAAGTCTTCCACATCACTCCATTCTTTACATCGTTTTTGCTCCACAGCTCTAAGACCGGCGGCACGAACGGTCTCACCCATTATGTATTTGTCCCGTCTTGCAGTAGATGTTTGAAGAGGGTTCGCCCGCACCCCAAGTGCATTAGCTAGGAGATCTGCCACAAGGACACCAGTTTCCGCACCAGGGATGACAGCCAAAATCTGGGGACTAATGTCGCGGAGCTTTCTGCAAAGGTCATCCATGTTCCCTCGGTAGTCCACCGTAGCCTCGAAAGTTAGCTCCAGGCCTGGTGGGACGAGCCCTGCCACATGCTCCATGGATTCGAGGCTATCACTATACACGCAAACACAGCGGTACCCTCGGTCGCTGACTCTCTTGGCGAGCACAGCTCCGGTGCTGAAGGGATCGACCACCACAACAATTCCGGTCACTTTCTCGTCCTCCATAGCCTCGGGGCGCGCGATCTCATACATGCCGCTCTTGCACAGCTGGTGGAATCGGTCGAAGTCCCGGTCAAGCTGCTCCTTTGACTCGTTGGACATCATAAGGCTCATTGGAGACGTGAATAGATCTACCGTAGGCACGATCAGGTGACCAACCTCCACCTTCACCTCGCAAGTACGGAATGACGACATTTTCCTCACTTCCTCTAAGCCGGGATAGCCCTTCAGAATTCCTCTCTGGTAGCAGACACCATCAATCTCCATGGCGTACTTTTGGAGCTTCATGGGTCTTTCCGGAAGAGCAGCGAACTTATCTGGTTCCAGGTAAGCGTCCACTGTCACTGACACCTGGTTGTAGCCCACGCATTCATCAGCCAGTGGAACGAAACCGCCTCCACCTCCGTGGCACCTGGCGCCCACCTCTACCAGGCAGGGCTCATCTCTAACGAACTTTATTTCTCCATGTGTAGGGCCGTGACGAATGCCGAGCGCCTTGATGACCTGTAACTGATAGTCAATGACCTTCTGAATGACGGGATCATCCGCAGAGCGAATTCTAGAGTTGAAGTATACGAAGGGTGCACCATTAACAGCCCTCTTGTCATACTGCCATACCGCCACGACCTTGTGGTTACCATCGCGGCCGACGGTGTCAACAACATATTCCGTTCCGTCCAGAAATTCCTGTACCAGCACATGCTTATTCTCCAGACCGAGAGTGTTGATTTTCCCCATAATATTTCCGAAGGCTTTCTTCACTTCCTCTTCAGAGTGGCATTTGTAGACATCGTCACTCCCGGCCGAGTCGACAGGCTTGACTACGCAGACAAAGGGTCTCGGGTTCCATGAGGCCAAGAACTCACTAATCTCGCTCCATTGACTGCACATGCGTTGCTGCACAGCACGAAGACCAACCTCACGAATTCTCTCCCCCATGGCATACTTATTCCGGCGAGCCTCAGAGAGTTTCGTGCCATTGCCCATCAAATTCAGCCTCTCAGCTACAATGCCTGTCAGCATGACTCCAGTCTCGGCGCCTGCAAGAACTGCCACTATGCGAAAAGGTAGGCTCTTCAGGGAATTTATGGTAGTACTAGTTGCTTCATCGGCCGGTGCCCCTCCATCATGGTAGACAACGGCCCCGTAGGGCACTCGAATCTCAGAATGAGACAGACTCTCAAGCAGGGAGGCCATCTTGTCCAGGGTGTCACTGTAGAGACACACAACTGTGTAGCCTCGTTTATGGACTTCGTGGGCGACATTAAGGCCAGTTGTGAAAGGATCTACAACCACCACCGCTTCTTTCTCCACCACTTCAGCTTGGATGACCGACGGTTTGCGCGAACGCTTTTCCTTCACGTTGAAGTAGCGCCGGTAAAGAACCTCATTATACTTCATGCCCCTGCGAACTTGATAATTAGAGGCGTTTCCAGCAAATGTTGAGGCTCTGACAAGCGGATTGAAACCCTCGCCCAAAACATCGTTCCTAGTTATGAACCGCGGATCATATGTCGTTGACCTAGAAGCTGCAGTCAGCGGTTTAAAGTCTCCGAAATGTGACATTGTTCCCGAAACCAGATCCACGAGGGGCAGACTACTCTTATCTCTAACGCAGCACTCAATGAGAAGTAAATGAGAAGTATTGGATCGCGCGGTCACCGAAGTCAGTAGCCGAGCTATGCTATGAATAGGCTACGACGCTTTTTGGAGGCACGACCTGGCTGAGAGATGCGTCTAGAGACCCACAGACTGAAGCCTGTGGCGAGGTGGGAGAGATGTTATAGGTACCAGTACAGGTGCAGAGTCTCACTTGCAGCTAGGAAAAGTCATTCGGGCTTGCATTCAGCGGGCAAAAGGATGAGAGGTTCGCTCTCAAGGACGAAAGACTCGCCTCACACAGCCGCAGACTATGACCAAGATCTTCACTACTGGGATAAAGAGTATGAAAGAGATGCTTTCCTGATGAGAGAAAAGACTGAATATTGAAGCGACTGAGGGAGAAAGGTAAGAGATCTATCAGTAGTAATATCTCGTAACGACAAAGAAAGCTGGTGTAAGGATATATATATGGTCATAGTAGTAGTTTCTCGTGTTAACAAGAGCATCACTACCGAAGAACGCTGTCAGCCCTTCAACCTCTTGTACGTTTCCGCCAGCAGCGCATAGTTTCTTTCTTTCTTTCCCCTTGGCCTGTTATTTTGTTCCTTGAAAGATTCAATAATGAAAGCTATCTGTATCCTTCAGAACACATTGTGTGTTGAGATGATGAGATGATGGCGGTGGGTGGCAAGCAGACATTGGTGATTCGCCAACGAGAGCGCATCAGCAGGGTGGCATCTACCAGTCAATGCCCATCACACATCAACACCACCAATCCTCTGCCTCATCATCAGCCTTTCAAACCCACACTAGAAGTATAACGCCTGCAACTTCGTTCCAGCATCAAACCCACTTTCTACACCTCCAACTCAGTCAGCCCCACTTTTTGTCAGCAAGTCTGCTGAGTGGTGAGTCAATGGTGATACTACGACAGCAGACTACCAAGTCCATCACCACCAGTTGACAAACACCTGGAGCAAGATACTTGAGAAGGGGCAGGTCTTTTGTTGGTCTGTCTCTCCGACTGGTTCAACATCGTATTTGTGTGGTTGCTGAGGTCATCGCCTTGGACATACACTGTACACATTTCAATCTGGTAGGAACTATGCCGTTCTGCCTAAACCCTTGCTGAGGCCGCGCATGATCGATCGCGAAGGAGGTCAAAGGGAATTCAGGGGGCGGGAGGTCTTGATAATACAGCTCCTCAGTGTTGCGGTGGTGAGTCGTAAGATCACATATCCTTCTCTATAGGGTCTGCCATGGACTCGTTTAACAGAGACGTCTAGTGACCTCAAGCGCCCACAAGCCAAATGACCTAACAGCAGATGCCAGTGAAGAAGAGCTGGGACAATTACTAGTCCAATAGTGACATTCCTCAAACTGATTGCATGATAATAAAATGTCACTTTTCCGATAAATAAGGTATGCTTTATATTATATAGCAATGAGAATAGGAAAGTAATAATTTTCAAAAGCTAGAACATATACGACGATCCAGCAGTCTCCTTGCGCTGTTGCTTGACAAAGTCAATATCTATCTCTCCATCGCTCAGAAAGGTGCTCTTGTTCTCGTTAGTCCTGTTCTCTGAGACCTCTGTGGGGAACTCGCTAGGTGTGTACGAATTGCGCAGTTCCGGAGGGGGAACTGAGGGCCGCACCAGAGTGTACGGCTTTGGTGAGGCTCGGTGGGACTCGAAACTGTGCCATGTTTCTTCATTAGTTGCTGTCCGGCGATCTTCTGCGCTGTCGGAGTTGTTGCTTGTAGTGTTACGAGCGATCTCTATGGCCCCAGCAGTAAGAGGATTGAAACATTTTGAGCAATAGCTGATTTCACCTCTGACCCTGTTCTCCGTAGAGCAGCGAGGGCAATTAACAAGCATCATGAACGAGAGATGGGAACCTTTGGCAAAGGTACTAGCGGGGACAGCAGGGGCATTTGATGTCTCCTGAGGCTCTTGCTCGCCACCATTCCAACTCATGGATGTAATGGGAGTCTTCACATCTACGTAATAGTCCGACTGCAGCTCAACATCGCGGTACAGCCCCTCATTCTCTTCTTGAATTCGCCTATTGCGCACCATATAGAGTCCAATGACAATAAGAGCAATCAGGACGCTTCCGCCTCCTACGATTCCTAGAATAAGGGGAAGCTTCTTGTTTTCGTTCTTACTACTGCTGCCATTTTGTGGCTGCGAGCTTGACGGATCGACTCCGACACCTTCATCGTTATTAGATCCATCTTCTGATGCACTATCCCCGTTCTCTACCTGAGGCCGAGCTCCACCTGTAGCAGGTCGAGATTCTGTGCTTTGATCTACGGAAGTCTTCGATGCCACTGTGTCTGTCTGGCTACCATTTGTGGGGTCCGAGTTGGTAACCGAAGGAGAAGGTGAATTGCCATCGTTAGACGATGAAGATGGACTGGGAGCGCTACCACTATTTAGTTCTGACGATGGAGATTGATCAGGTACAGCAGCGGGTGCCGCAGCTGTGGATGGCGAGGCGGCAGATGGAGACTGTGATGGCGGCGAAGGGGTAGGAGATGGGGTTGGAGCTGGTGGTGACTGCGATGGGGAGCTTGGTGGTGGGCTTGGTGGTGAGGGTCCTGACGGAACGGGTGTTGGAGAAGGAGAGGGAGGAGGCTGTGGAGGTCTGGTTGGTGGAGGTGGTGACGCTGAAGGCACCGGAGGAGGGGTTGGGCTTGGATTTGGTACTGGCTGGACCGTGGGACTTGGGGAGGGAATGTCCGGGCTTGGTGGAGGAACACTAGGTGAAGGTGCTACTACATCTGTCTGCGCGAGCGCAACGTCATGCATCAAAGCCAGGGCAAGAGACGTGGCCCATAAACTTAAGCAGATAAGTCTCATATCTCACGAGTTCTGGTAGCGACCTAGTAGATGGAGTGTGCTGTAGCAACGTCTTCAGTAAATGTCAGGCCGGCAGAGTCAAGCTTTTACTTGGTCTACCGCCATAGATTAAAGAAAAAGGGAGTGAAAGTGGTCCGAGATAGAAGTAGATCTCTAAGGAAATGAGCGGAAGTGACAAAGGTTTCAGACGTAGGCAGGTGTGGGAACCTTTAAAAATGATAACGTCATTATTGAGCTCGTTTTGTCTGTTTCGAGCTCTATCCAGCTCATAGCAGAGAAGCCCAGAATCTGTTATAGTTCTATTGAGCGCTATTGTTTACTCCTCACATACTGGTTAACACTGTGGAGTAAGACCTTCCACACATCAAGCGGCCTTTGAGCCACCATCATCACACTCTTTGCTGAGGTCCAAAGCAGCCCACCAAGCAAGCTTCCTGACAGCACCTATGATGTTATCGGAGCTCTTTTATTCAGAGGCTTTCTTCTAGGTTCTGTCAGTTCTGTCTCTCCTCCACTCATGGTCTAAGAGAGGCGTCATGGGTCATGAAGCGGATGTTGTGGAGAGAGGGGCCAAGGTAAGTAAGGCCTTGTTGTGCCATCGCCCTTCCCTGAAGGGGCAATAGAAAATATTCATTCCCTTACCTTTCCTCCGTCTCTTTTCCTTTCCGTCCATCACCTTTGTACGAGCTAATAGGTAAAGCAGGGTGAGGGACCGCATGTATAGGGGCATCTGGGAGAGAGAGGAGGCAAGATATTTGGCCTATACTTGCTAGTAAAGGAAGGGAGACAGAATTGAGGTATGTGAAGGATAAGTGTCAAGCTGAGATATGATTCTCTTTAGGTTAAACGGGAGTAGAGGATGAGACAGAGCGAGGCGGAAATACCAGTAGGGAGGAGGAGAGATATAGACCAGCGTGATCGAAGGGATGAGGGAATGTAGCTGAGGGTTAGAAAGAGGGAGGAAAGAGGACAAAAGGCCCGTCATTACATGCACAGACGGAATATTTAGAGGTAGGAAGAGAAGAGGTGTCAGCGCTTCATTCCCTGTACTCTAAACACTTTGGCGCCTTTCGTGCTGCTGACGACAGATGGTGTCCAACTTATCTGACGACCTACTAAAATACCAAATAATGGCACTTAGTAATTGAGAACCAAGGATGTTTTGTGGCCGAGCATTTGGAATTTAACCGACTGGTAGATGGTGGTTCTTGGCCTGCTCCATCCGTGCAGGAGAGACAGGACTCCGCCGCTCCCTGACGCGACATCGCGGGAACTGATGGCCAAGAAGGATCTTCACTCCTCCTCCGTTGCTGATCGGCCCAGGCCAGTGCCGTACCTACACTTCTTAGTAGAACTCGAGAACTATGTCTGCATTCAATGGCCAGTGATGATGATGCTGCCCAGCGAAAGGTCACAACATTGGCTGCGTGCTGAGATATCTTCTGGGACGACTAGTTTGTTGCCTTTCCTTGTTCTTGTCTGAGGGAAGGGCCGGATATGTCAAAAAGCATCAGATGCTTTGACTTGAAGGAGCAGCTCCATCAGCCTTTCTCCACTTTGTAGTCAAAAGGGTATATAAGGATGGAAAGCCATGTGACCAACAAGTACTCGCAATAGGTGTCCTTGACGGCCGCCGGAGATCATCAGCCATTGGACTAATGTTATTTACAGTTTTACTCCTAGAGGAGCGTCTGATGGTGGCAGTAGAACTAAGTAGTACCATGCCAATTGCGGGGAAGCAATAGATGAAGCAGAGAGAGAAGTACGCATTGTCATCTTGATACTTCAACTACGGTTATTTATTATCTCAATTACGTCGATATCAGCTATCTTAGCGCGTGCTTGGCTACGAACAGCCTTTTGGATAAAGAAGATCGACGACCAAGATGCACACAAAGATATCCTTATCGCTACATGGATGGAGATGACTGCCATCTTGTGGCTGTCAGATAACTTGCAAGTTACTGACCCTGGAGCTTAGCAAGGTCTGCCTGAACCTCAGCCTTCACTTTCTGAATGTCCGCCTCAATCTCGGCCTTCACATCTGCCAAAGCAAGCTTACGGTTTCCTTGAAGGACAGGTTGATCCTTAATTTTCGCTATATCAGCTTGAACCTCTGCTTCCGCAGCTGCTACTTCATCCTTCACCTTTTGAACATCGGCCTGAATCTCGGCTTTGATAGCGTCCAGAGCAGCCAGTCTTCTGTTACGTCTTTGACCCTTCAATTTGGCGATATCAGCTTGGACCTCGGCCTCGATCGCTGCTTCAGCTGCTGCCACCTCGTCCTTGACTTTCTGCACATCAGCCTGGATTTCAGCTTTGATGGCATCCAAGGCGGCCAACCTTCTGTTACGTCTTTGACCCTTCAGTTTGGCGATGTCAGCTTGGACTTCGGCTTCGATGGCCGCTTCAGCTGCCGCAACCTCGTCCTTGACCTTCTGCACATCTGCCTGGATTTCGGCTTTGATTGCATCAAGAGCAGCCAGATTTCTGCGACCACGAAGAGCGCGAGCCTTAGCCTGTTTCTGCTTTTTCTTCTTGGCTGCAGCGGTTGTGGGTGCGTTGGTCGGAGCAGCCGAAGTGATTGCAGCTTGGGCGGCCTGAACCTGCATCGCGGTGGCGAATCCAGCCGCCAGAGCAGGATCCATTGCAGGATTAATGGGTAGCGGGGTCGCTGAGGTGACGGGTTGCGCAGTGCCTGCTGCAGCTGTTGCGCCAGCAGTAGGGGTGGCTTGGGTCTGTGCGTTCTTTGCCTTCGCAGCTTTAGTGGTTGGCGTCGCTTGCGTCTTCGCGTTCTTTTTTGCCTTTGCAGCTTTGGTGGTCGGCGTGGCCTGCGTTTTAGCTGCTTTCTGCTTCTTCGCTGCCTGTTTGGCACCATTCTGGGCTGCAGCCCCGTTAGCTGCTGCTGCATTCCCCGCCCCTGCACCTCCAGCGG